>KI423262.1:12767-33655 GCA_000473375.1 Anopheles culicifacies
CGTAGCTCAACATCAATGCTGTTGTCGGTGCTGACCTTTGACCCCAGATAGGTGAAGTTTTAGACGACTTTGAAAGTGCGGTCACCTATCTGTACATCATACCTGCGTAAATTAG
Source organism: Anopheles culicifacies (assembly GCA_000473375.1). NCBI lineage: Eukaryota > Metazoa > Arthropoda > Insecta > Diptera > Culicidae > Anopheles > Anopheles culicifacies. The sequence continues at coordinate 12,883 of KI423262.1, forward strand.
TGTTTGTGTTTGTTAGCAGGGCCGCTGGTGGTGCCACCATCATTTCGGTTTTCGCCTCGTTAATCTCCAACCCGAGGTTTACACAAAACATTAAAAATGTATAGCTGATAAGTTAATAAATTGAAACACAATTCTTAAGTGTATACTGGACTTGATCGGTTTAAGCTTTCGTTGGCTGTTAACGAATAAATGGGAACGCTACCTTACCTTTTTACCAATTCTCTTAATAATTTTAAATGAAACATGTTTAAAGCTTTCCTCAGTTTTATAAGATTTTTTGAGTTACATCTCCATTATCTGGAAAAAAAGAAGTGGTGGCCCTTACACACCAATTGGTCCGTTTCGCTGGAAACCATCACCGCTGTTAACAACATTACATTGGCTGGGAAAATGTATTTTCCCGAGTAAAAGTGCCATCAATTATGGGCTACTTTATAAGCTACGTTACAGCTGTAAGCATCGGTGGGTTGCTCCACAAAGATGGCTTTCCATTATCTAAGCATTTACCGGCGATTGTAGCGATAGGAGAAATTGGACAGAACATGACAAGATGACCGCAGTTGCGTAATTACAGCTGTGTGTTCGTTGTTTAGTCTGTTTGTTCGCATTTGCAAAATTTACAAACCGTAGGCGTTGGATAAATGATAACCTTCCGCTCTCAGCCCGATAAAACTTTCCCAGAAGGGGGAGGGGGGAAGGGAAAGCTTTAAAATGGCGTCATGGAAGCTTTTCATTTGGAAAATGTATTTGCATATTTGCTTGTTAAAGCAATATAGATTTACGTAATATTTTATCAGAAATTGTTATTTAAGTGCAAAAAAAAAAAAAAAAACGTTCTGTAACTATTACCGTGAACTTATGGCGCTCAAAATGTTAATACATTATCTTTACGAGCTTTCGCAAAACCAACGTGCGGGAGAACATAAAAATATTGATAGAGTGTGGATGTATAAACCATTTTGAAATAAAGCATATGCCTAAAGGAACCCTACACACTCACACGGTCGCATATTGCTCGGTCTATTTCATTGATTCTGGTTTCAATTTGACGCACCACTTATCGCCGGTTAGAGAACCGACCCCCGACACCTACTGCCGCGGGTAACTTTACGATGCCGGCGTATCATTTAGGGATCTCGTAATGCCGTAATGATACCGTACGGATCAACCATTGCGTTGGCAAATGGGCTTCCAGAAACCAAACAATGAAGTAGCGAATTGGGCCACCTTTTCCTTCTTGTGCAATGGAAAATGAATTGGCTGCCAAGTTTATGATGCTTTTGGGTGTTTTCGCACATTTTACGAGCATCTTGGTATCGCAGGTACCGTGCGAGATCAACCATTCCTGGGGTTCCGGGCATGCATTGCTAGTGGTGACCTTTCCGGCCGCTTCTCACGCACGCTATTTCAACCCCTTTCGCTTCCCGTCCGTATAATGTGTCCCCGACACTGAACGTTACCGCCCCTCTGTTCATGCAGATTATGTTGTGCTCATTTCAGTTGTGCCAGCCGTGTTAGGACTGACGGCGGCCGCCATATTGGCCGTGACGGCATGCTTCTGTGCCCGTCGCTTCCGGCGACAGAACAAGAAGGCGGGCCACGAAGCTTCCTCGCTACCGTTCCAACCGCCCCGACCACCGAAGGCGGTCCGTTCGCCGAGCGGTCAACCGCCACAGTATCTGAAGAAGTCACCGTCACCGACCAGCATTAAGCCACTGCCGGGCCATCTGCCGGCACAGTCACCAACCGAGCAGACGACGGTGGCGGCAACGACGACGACCACCACCACCACGAGCATTGTACCGCCGACCAAGTACACCGAGGAGAACGAACTGATCCCGAAGAATGCGCAACTGGAACCGAAGTCTCCGGATGTGTCGGAGCTGGGTGATCCGTGTAGCGAGCCTGGTGATGGCAGTGAGCACGGTAAGCTGGGCACAATCGTGTTCAAGCTACGCTTTCTGGCCGACCGGAGTGCGCTGGTCGTGTCGGTGGTGCGTTGCCGTGGCCTGCCGGGTAAGAACCATGGTTCGGCCATCGCCGAACTGAGCACGATGGCGGGCGGTACGCTGTGCAATGGAAGCGCCAACGGAAAGCAAACGGCCACCGATCCGTACGTGAAATTGCAGCTGCTGCCCGACAAGCAGCATAAGGTGAAAACTAGGTAAGTTTCCAATGTCATTTGTGGATTTGAACGTCTTATCGACGTAGTGGGAATCGTACAGGAGAACAATTAATTCCGAAGGTCAACGCATAAGAACAGGATAATCCCCCAAGGGAAAGAAATATGTCGCCTGCCTGAGCGGATGGAGACGAACGGAATGGAACCACGAAAGCAATAAAAGTTTGGCCGCCATTACGGACCGTGCGAATGGAAGGTGTAACAGCTGGCGCATGTTAAATTTAGCAACAGATGGGAAGAAAAAGTTTTCCCGGTAACGAGCGGGAATTGAAAAGTAATCCATTTAGAGAGATCCTTTCCCGGGCGCTTGGTTTTCCCTTCCATTCCGCACGGAGTACGGATGTAGTCCAAAAATAAATGCACGACATTGCCTGCAGACTTGCTGAGGCTGTACGACACACAATAATTTTTGGAATTCAAATACGAAGCTGTCGTTATGATTGGACATATTTCCATTCGTTTTTCGTGTTTCTAAAATTTGTGTGTTTTTTTTCTGCTGTTTTCCAGAGTTTTACGCAACACTCGCAACCCGGTGTACGATGAGGACTTTACCTTCTACGGATTAACGCTGAACGAGCTGGCCGGCATGTCGTTGCATTTCGTGGTGCTGAGCTTTGACCGGTACAGCCGGGACGATGTGATCGGTGAGGTGGTGTGCCCGCTCAGCGGCATAGATCTTCAGCAGATCGAGAACCAGCAGGTGGCCCTGAGCCGTGAAATCCAACCGCGCAGTCTGAAGATTCGTGCCCAGGGCCGTGGTGAGCTGCTGATCTCGCTTTGCTGGCAACCGGCCGCCGCCCGGTTGACTGTGGTTTTACTGAAGGCACGCAACCTACCCCGCATGGACGTGACCGGGCTGGCGGATCCGTACGTGAAGATCTACCTGCTCTACAATGGACAACGTATCGCCAAGAAGAAGACGCACGTTAAGAAGCGCACCCTGAGTCCGGTATTTAACGAAAGTTTCGCGTTTGACATTCCGACCACCGAGGGTGCCGGTGCTACGCTGGACGGTGTGTCGCTCGAGCTGATGCTGCTGGACTGGGACCGGGTGACGAAGAATGAGGTGATTGGACGTCTGGAGCTGGGCGGGCCACGTAGCAACGGGTCGGCTCTGAACCACTGGAAGGAGGTGTGCAACTCGCCGCGTCGTCAAATTGCCGATTGGCACAAGCTGCGAGAATAAGTGCGTTCACCACTAGCAGATTGCGGTTCTGTTTCGTTAATGTCCTTTATACGTTGAAGCATGTTTCACCTTTTATAGATTTACCACCAAACTAATGTCCCCCTTATGAACTGAACAACAGCAAGATAGACAATTGTAGTGGCAAACGTTGAATTCCACATCAAGCAAAACAAAATTCATACAAAAGCACCTTTAGAATGCAGATCACGTCAAATTAACACATTTCAGTCCCAGCCACATCTCTTGGGTCTTGGGTTCTTGCCAATCTGGACACTTTATCATCGGCAAATGGTGAATTCCTTGCAGTATTTACTAGCTCGAGGCTTAGGATGGTCTAACGTTACGTTACTCCACCATACATCATCTTTAGAACATCGAAAATTCCACCCTCTTGAGCTTGATGCCATCTGCTTCTTGCACCGAAACCCAAGAAAGATATTTCAACCACAAAAGAAAATCATTACCCTTCGCATCATTAGTTGTCACTAGTAGAAAGGAGCTTAAGAATAAAATTGACAAAAAAGAGTTCTATTATATATATACAGTATATACAAACACTACACAATACACAGATCCTTAAAGATGCACTTCACCTAGAGCAGAATAATCTATTCTGATTACTACGAACAGCGGTAGAGGATCTATTTGGAGGACTTTTGGAATCGGATTGCATTACGATACACGCTTTTGAAACGATGTTCCAACCAGTTTTGGAATGGGGTAGACAAATAGATGAGAGCAAATGAGAGCTATAACTATGCACCTGGCGGCAGAAAGCGCCCGAAGCACCCTGTACACGCGATACTGCAAATCTAGCGCTGATACTACACCCTAGCCTAATGCTGTGTGCTTCTGTAGGCTTGTGTGACAAATCCCAACTGATAATTAGAATACGAACAGACACTACGAACATGATGGCGTAGCCCAATGGACAGTGCTTTGCCGGAATGCTCCAAATGAGGGAGAAAGGAATGTGAACGCTAACACTTCGGTACACCATATTTACTCTACCCAGTAGTAGATGCAAAGGAAGCAAACTGAATGCAAATATTTAAAAACTAGCCCTTATAAGCTGCAACTATGCGGTGGCTATGGTCAATATATAGGAGTAGTACTGCTGTCCCTTCAATGCCTAGGTACGGTTGACAAAACGAATGGTTCTTTATGAAAGAACCGCAGGAGGACACCATTAGTGTTTAGGGGATTGTGTGGAGAGTATGGTATGTATGTACGTACGAGCATAGTGAATGGCCGGACAAGGGTATAAAACCGACAGAATGATGGTCTAATTTAGTGTAGATGTTAGTAGTGACCGAAAACGGATATGATTTAGTGTAGATCCTTCATACAAGCCGATCGATACGATCGCTTGCTAGTGTGGTTGTGTTCGTTATACTTTTGCTTCGTTTTTTTAAGAAAAGTTAATAGTACCTTCGTGTTAGTTACCAGCAGCGAACAATACATGTGCTTTTACACCTTGCATTTCTACTCCGAAGCGGTCCACACTACCGTTGTACATATAGTTCTGCGATCGTTAACAGCGAAAGCGTCCCAGCAAACGGTTCTTTTTAAACATAGTATTATGAATTCTATTTTAAAAAGCTATTCCCTGTACGGAAACACCTCTCGGTAAGCGCAAATCAAACAACGTAGAATAATGCTGTGAATATGTAGTGTGTTATCAGTTACTTTGGGAGTGTAGCAAAGGCTGTTTTAGTTGCTGGATCAAGTATGAAGCAGACCCCATTCGTAGCAGGCACTGTTGCAGTACAGTTTCAGTATTTTATATCCAATGGTTCTGTTAATCACCAGGAGAAGATTCTATATCCGATAACTCCTATTAAGTATGTGCAGAGCAGGTAAAACGTACGAGCCTCAATTATAATTACTCACTGGGAATCTCATTTTATGTAAGGATAAGCCAATCACACCAGTGCGCTGATTGTTACGATCAATGCTTTTAATCTGACCTTATTATTATCAGTATACGTTGGAACCAAGGCAAGGGTACGCGCACTTCCTATTGTTTGCTTGGTTGGTTCGTTTTTAGTAGCTTAAGATTGGAGACTATTTTATTCGAAAGAACATAAATTGTTAAAAGTGAATTCTATCTTTGAAGGAAGTATCGTACAGTCGTCTAAATGGCAACGTAGTGTTAAAGAGAGCGTAACTGCAAGACAAACAGACAGAAGATGGGTCATCAATAGTTCTGCTGTGTGAATGTATATATACACATAATAAAGCTATGCTCTATTTTATGTTACGAAATCAGTACAATATAAAGTGGTATAATAAAAGTATAAAAAGTAAAACCCTCCCGTCTCGATAGCGCTACGATGACATGCTTTCCGTAGGTTCCGATGGGTCATCTTTAAAGTTTTCCGCCTGCTTCAGCAACCGGTTCAACCGCCGCCCGATGAGCTTCGGGTATTGGTTATGGCGGATGAGGAACTCTTTCGACTGATGCGTCACCGCACCGTTTGCCAGCTGAAATTGACACAGAACGTGCAGCGGTTGCAGCAACTGCTCTCGGTATCGATCGTCCCGCTCCAGTACGCTCAGTGCTTCGATGGCTGTCTCCAGAGTGCTGAGACAACCTTCTGTCGGTTGCGTTCGAATAATGTAGCTGCTCGTGCCAGATGATACGAGCTTCACCTGTCGCATTCCATGCAGTACGGTTGAGCTGTGATAGATGGCCTTTGCCTGTGGCCACGTCCCATCGATCAGTATCAAATTGTATGGACCTTCGGCAGGATCGATTTGCTCGATCGGAACAGAGCTTGCGCTGGGATATAGCAGCAGGGATCGTTTGTCGGCTAGTATCGTTTCCAGCTCCTGATCGTGGCGTGGAAACTTTTTGCCTTTGTAAATAAGACACTTTCCTGGAGCGAGTCCTACAGATAGCATGGGTGCGGTCCGTAAGGATCGTTTTTCTTCGGCGGGATGCTGTAGTAGAACTATGCGACCACCGGGACTTAGTGGTTGTAAGGGAAGAGCAGAACACCAGCACACTTGTACGGGACGACTGGAAAGGGAAAGAAATATAATAATTGCTACATTGCTATTATATTTGTCTGGTTATTTTCTTTTACTTTTACTTGTTGTTTTGAATGTTGCTCGTGTCTTGGTTTAGGTTTGTAACCGAATTAGATAAATTATCGGTCTAGATAACATTCGAACCTCTTACTTCATTGAGTACAGCAAACACATAGAATCGCGATAGAACAAAAAGAAACACGTTGCAACTTACCAGCATTTGGGGCACATGGGCCTCATTCTAGGTGGATCAGCAGGGATATTGGCTAAATCCTCCCAAGCGGATGATTCCAACGCAAGCTCACTCATTGCTATGCTTATGATGATACAGACTCTTGCACAAGTCTATATTTTTTATAATTTACGATTTCCAAAGCAAAAACTCCGTCACTCCTTGGGATGAATTGATCCATTCATACTCCACTTTTGAGCCATACGGTTCCTGGGAAAACGTAAACAAAACATCCATGCGTCAAACTTCTGACAGTTCTCTTTGCAAGTGTGCGTGCAATGCACTGACAGCTGAAAACGCACTGGAATGGGTGTTCGTGTTTCTCAACGACGTTTTGTCATCGTCGTTACCTCGAATAAACCTACAGCAGAAGGAGTTACATCACGATTTCACAAACGCAGTAATCCGTGCAAACAATTTACCAGATTCGTGTTTTCAAGTTGTGCTAAGTGCGTAAAACGGCCATACCCGTGACCCCGTAGTTGCCTTCATCCAGAACCAGCAGGCAGGCAAAAGCGTTCCGCATTCACCATCGGGCGGTAGCGAAAAGTGCGCCGTGTGCGTTTCCCTAGCATGCTCTAGCGCAGAGGAAAACACAACGTGCAGGAGGTCGTACGTAATCAGCATCACTGGAAGGATATTGGGCAGCTCCTCGGTGCAATAAAGTATGACCGAATCAAAGCAGGTTGGTATACGGTGCGGGGAAGTGTAGGCATTCCTTTTCGCCAGCGAAAAACAACTCGATTCCCTGTGGTGCACCTCATCTCATTCATTGCGCGTGTGTTTTATCAGCCCCTTTTGCAGGTGGAACGAACCACAAACAAAAAAACAACAAACGGTGGTTTTCTTTTTGCCCGCTTGGTTGTATTTTCTTCTTCAAGCCTTTACGCAAATTATCCACCCCTTACGACGGCCTATGGCCATTCGAAAGGTGGTGAAACAAGGGCAATTGTTCGGGAGCGTAATTACGATGTATCGTTCCCGAAAAAGAAATTCTCGATCGCTTTCAGTGGTTTGCCATATGTGCCTACGGCGTATATGAATTGTTACCTTTACTACTCTGGTTTTTTTCCCGTTAGTTTTTTTTTCCCCATTCCTATGCTACAATCGTTGATTACATTTGATTTGTTTTCATTTTGCTACCGCTTGTTCAATGTTTACGATGATAGAGGTATACCACTAGTGTTGCTTTGTTAAATACCGTGTTTTAAATTTCGTAGTACTGATCCTTCACTGTTTTTTTGTTTATGGTTTCTTTTTATTTTCAGTTCGTTGCTTAGCACCAGTTCGAGAGAGCAAAAGAGTATCTCCCCTTTCGTATAGATAAGGTCCAGTGCACAGCGTGCAGGAAAGTTCCACATTCGCGCTCCCTTTCCAATTGCTTCTTTCCCCGTAGTCGTGTGTGTGTGACGTTGCCCGTGAATCAGTTTTTATGATTTATTTTTGATTATTGTTTCACAAGAAAACACGTGTTTTGAACCCGCGATATCCTTCGCCCATTCATTCATTCATTCGAACCAGAACGGAAGTGTCCAAAACAAACTTTACTGAAGGTGTTGAAGGATTGAATCTTTCGTACCCTGTTGTCGCTTTCTTTTCGTCATCCTAGCGCTACAACCGTGCGTGACCCGTGAAGTGGGAGCGAAGAATCGAACTAATCTTTCGTAGCGAACACGGGTGTTTAAAAATTCTGTTTGTAGCGTGCCTAACGAGCGATTTGACGTGCTAGAAGTTCCTTAAACCAATTCGCAAAATTCGCAAAGCATTGTCACGTGTCGTGATCGCTCTTCCTCTCGTTTCGTGATTAATATCCTGATTTACGGCATTCGTTCGTCAACGCTCGACCACCGATGGCAACCTATCTGAACCGAACACTCTCGATGGTGACCGGCAACGGAAACGCTTCCATGTACGAAACGGCCGCCCTAATCGATCCGAACGCACGGACGCTACAAAACAATGCGACGGACGTGTCACCGCTACAGATCTTCGTGCGAGCGAAAAAGAAGATCAATGATATTTTCGTTGAGATCAATGATTATGTCGTCGAAACAACCGGTTTCATCGAAGGTAAGAAGCCTCATAAATGCATACGAATCGTTTACGTGGAAATAAGATTTTGAATAATTATACGCGTTGTTTTCTCTTTTTTTTTGCAGAACTACCCGCAGCGACCGAAATTGTGGACAAAGCGGAAGCGGAACAGTTCAAAAGCTATGTGCTTAAGGTGCGAGGCATTAGGGAGGTGTTGGCACGGGATAACATGAAGGTGGCGTTCTTCGGACGCACATCGAACGGTAAAAGCTCCGTCATAAATGCAATGTTACGCGATAAAATACTTCCGAGTGGTATTGGCCATACGACTAACTGCTTCTGCCAGGTGGAGGGAATCGATGGCCAAGAGGCGTACCTGGTGAAGGAAGGAAGTGACGAAAAGCTGAACGTTACGGTAAGCGGTCGGTCCATTATTGCTTGCTGATAAGCTGCACCAGCAACAAGATGATTTTAATCCTTATATTTTCCCCTTTTTAGTCCGTGAAACAGTTGGCGAATGCATTGTGCCAGGAAAAGCTATGCGAAAGCTCGCTGGTGCGAATATATTGGCCACGCGAACGTTGCAGCTTGCTGCGGGATGACGTCGTGTTTGTTGATTCGCCCGGGGTGGACGTATCGCCCAATCTGGACGATTGGATTGATAACCATTGCTTGAATGCTGACGTTTTCGTGCTGGTGCTAAATGCTGAATCTACAATGACCCTGGCGGTACGTTTGTTTTGCAGTGATTGTGTATTCACTATTCAGCATCTCGGACGGTTTAAAAATAACAATTTTGCTTCTTGCAGGAAAAATCCTTCTTTCACGAAGTGTCCACACGGCTTTCGAAGCCGAACATTTTTGTGCTGAACAACCGGTGGGATGCTTCTGCGTCGGAGCCCGAATTTCAGGAATCGGTGGGTAAAATATTCTAACATTTCTTTTTCCCATCTTCCAATGATCCATTGTTCTCACAATTCATTATTTCTACCAAAATCACATTAAGATGGATCTGGAAAAGGTAATGAAATGCGTTCCGGTGCACCGAATGATTTCGCTTCAGGACGAACGTTAACCATGCACGCTTTCATTCTTTTCTGTCCGTGTGTTTAATTTGTGTAAATTAATTGTTTCTTTCCTATTTGCATTGCACCATTTTATGTAGTTTTCCTGAAGGTTGATCATTCATTGTACTGAACACTAATTTCTTGTGTAAAATTCTGCAGGTCAAAGCTCAACACCAGGAACGTTGTATAGATTTCCTAGTCAAGGAACTGAAAGTCGCCTCACCGAAAGAGGCCGAAGAGCGTGTGTTTTTCGTGTCGGCTCGCGAAACACTACAGGCACGGCTGAAGGAACAGGAAGGCCTCCCACCGATTGCTGGTGCACTAGCGGACGGGTTCCAGAACCGGTACTTCGAGTTTCAGGATTTTGAGCGCAAGTTTGAGGAATGCATTTCGAAGAGTGCCGTCCGGACCAAGTTCGAACAGCACAGTTCGCGGGGCAAAAACATTGCTAGCGATATGCGCATGATGCTGGACAGCATCTACGAGCGGGCGAACGTGCTGCGCAACCAGAAGCTCGAGCAGAAGAAGCGCCTGACGGACCGTATCGCAAACACGGAAACGTCACTGATGCAGGTCACGCGCGAGATGAAGATGAAAATACACACGATGGTCGAGGAGGTGGAGCAAAAGGTGGCCAAGGCGCTGAATGAAGAAATCTGGCGATTGAACGTGCTGGTGGACGAATTTAATCTACCGTTCCACACGGATCCGCTGGTGCTGAATGTGTACAAGAAGGAGATCAATGCGCACGTGGAAAATGGATTGGGATCAAACTTACGCGCACGGCTCAGCACGGCACTGGCAATGAATGTGGAAACTGCGCAGCGGGAAATGACGGGCCGCATGACGGCATTGCTACCGTCGGAAAAGATGTCCGCCCAGCAGCATCAGGTGGTCGTTCGCACGCAACCGTTCGAGATGCTGTACACGCTCAATTGCCAGAATTTGTGTGCCGATTTCCAGGAAGATTTGGAATTCCGGTTCTCGTGGGGTATTCGGGCACTGATTGCACGGTTTAATGGTAAAATTAGAGCTGGCAATCGAAAAGCGATCACACATCATCGACAGAACAGCAATATGAATGTGAGCACAATTGCAGTGGAAGTGGAATGTTGGACAAGGCCTAATTGAATACAAAATGTGTTTTACTTCCAGATGTCGCAGGTCCTTTCACCAACCTCACCGATGTGTCTTATGCCTGAAAATGAGCTGATAACGAACGAACAGCTGTCGGTGATTTCTAAGGTGGCCATTGCCTCGATAGGATCGCAGGGAACGCTCGGTCTTGTGGTGGCTGGTCTGGTACGTGTTGTTTCTCTTCTCGTACAAACCTTTTCTGATGAATTATTATATTTTTCCCCTAATTTACCCTTTACCTTTCTTTCTCTCCAAAGATGTTAAAAACCATCGGATGGCGTGTAATAGTCGGCGCTGGTGTAATATATGGCAGCGTTTACCTATACGAACGATTGTCCTGGACGAATACGGCAAAGGAACGAAACTTTAAGAACCAGTACGTGGAGCACGCAACCCGCAAGCTGAAGCTGATTGTAGATTTGACCTCGGCCAACTGTAGCCATCAGGTTCAGCAGTAAGTACAACGAATTACTGCTTGTGGTGCATAAATGATATCATCACGAACATCTCCGTTACAGGGAACTGTCTAGCACGTTCGCACGATTGTGCCGCGTAGTGGATACCGCCAGCACGGAGATGAACGAGGAACTGAAGCAAATCGAAAGCTCGCTGGGAGTGATCGAGACTAACCAGAAACAGATTAAGCTTCTGAAGAACAAAGCTAACTACATCATGAATGAGCTGGAAATCTTCGACAGCAACTACATCAAAGCGAACTGAATACGGTCCCGCAGCAATGCCCTACGATTAATCGACGATTAATTTCTGGAACCGTAGATGTTTCACTGACCAGTTGACCATGTTTTATCGAGCGGGGAGTTGAAAGCATGCTAATACAAAACAAAAATTGTGATTATTAGTCATCTCTCGATTGTTTAAATCGAGTCTAGAAATTTTTCAAAAAGGAAATCCTCTTGCTGGGTTGCTCCAAACATCCTCAATCTTAGAGCAACGTCCCTTCTTGCGATGGAAGGGTATTTCGATTGTGACCGTGCTAACGTGGTATGTTTCACTACTAACCGCAATCAACAGGCACCGGATGGGTTATATAGTTTACCGATTGTTTAAAGTAAGCTCGTGATATGAGCTTGGAACATGAAACCAAACGCTTTTAGGGAAGTGGTAGTTAATAGTAGTTAGCTGACGGTGAGATAGTTTGCAAATGGCGTTTTTCTTTTATGGTGCTTCAAGAGGAAGGAAACGTCCCATCGCAATACCCAGTCCGTTCCTGTACTGTATGATACTATTTAATGTACCGGTAAAATGTAGAAAATATTACTTCTATACTCAAATGTTGTTTGATATGTAAAAAACAAAACAAACTAAAGCTAAATCGAATCGTTCTCTGTTCCGTGAATAAATGTCGAGGTTACGCACCGGAGAAGCATATTAAACTGTAGCAAACCGACACGTGATCCCGTTTCAACTATAAATAGACCGTGTGGTGCAATAGGCGCATAACCTCCGGTAGGTGACTTTTTACAAAATAAATTGAACAAGCAGCATTAAAATCGCGAACGTATTGTACCATTGTGGGTTTTTTTTTATTCCTTTCGCTCGGTTTGTACAAAATTTAAATGCCTATTCATTTTTTGTTCTCCGACAGCTTGGCGGTGATCATCTCCTTGAACTGTGTCAGAATTTTGTTTTCGCGCTTCTGCCGTTCCTCCTTGCTGAACATCGCTAATGCACGCTTCTCGTCCGCCGAGTAAATCTGATTTTCCTTACGTATACGGACCGCCTCCATGCGTCGATGCCGGCTGCCGCTCATCACGTATCCAACCTGCTCGAAGTTTGCAATTTCATCGGAAGTAAGACCAATCTCACCACGCCGTGGAATACGTTTGCCTTCGGTGACGTAAGCTGCCATGGCTGCACCTTCACCTGGCAGCAAAGCGCGGCCGAAATCTTTCTGGCTAAGATTGCCGCTCGTCTTCACTGGCCCTACTACGTTGTCTCCGTCCTCCTCGGTGGAACGAGCCTGCGAGGATGCTGCCAGTGTTGCCGAACCGACACCCTGTGACGTCGCCCTGCCCGATGCTTCCGATTTTTCTACCCATACTTCTTCCTCATCGCCAGAGGAAGACGATTCGGATGATGACGAAGGCTCGGATGAGGATGATGAGGATTCCACCTTTTTGGCCGTTTGCTTCTTTTTCTTAGAGCTCTTGGACTTTTTGGGCTTTTTGGAGGACTTTTTCTTTTTCTTATCCTTTTTCGACCGATGTTTAGAAGATTTTTTCTTTTCCTTTCCTTTCGTTTTGGCTTTTTTGTGCTTGGAGGAGCCCTTGGATGGTTCCAGCTCTTCGTCCGAACTGTTGCCTTCCGATGGGGAATCACCCCATGCATCCGGGGCACCCTCGGTGCCAATGATCTCTCGCTGCAAACGGCGAGATTGCATAAAATCGTCATCCATTGTGTCCCGGTTCGAGCGCCTGAAGCCACGATCGACATTGCGCTGCGAATCGTGTGACTCATACATGTCGTGCATCCAACGGTTCTGTTGCCCACGGTTGCTGCTGTAATCGTTACGCTGATCGTTTTCGTCGGAACGTGAATCCTTGCGATCGTTTCTGGATTCACCCGTACGGGCACGTGGGCTGCGCGATCGATAACGGGAATTTTCTACACGATCTTGCCCATCCCTTCGCTCGCTTTGATTACGCCGTGCACGGCGTTCATCTGGTCGCCGGGATCGTTCCGCGGATCGATCCCTTCGCTCGCGTGGACTGCGAGATCTATGACGCCGACGATCATCCCTTGAGTTGTTAATACTTCGTGATTCGTGATCACGTCGATTGCGTTCATCCTGTCTGCCATCCTTTCTTCGTTCACGCGGGCTAGGAGACCGCCGATTACGATGATCATCCTCACGGGTTCGGGAGTCTTTCCGTTTGCGCTCGGGAGTTCTTGACTGTCGTCTACGATCTGATTGGTGATTCTTTACCGATGGCAGATCGCGACGATCTCTGGAAACGTTCTCACTGCGTTTGGGAGTCCGTGAACGTCTTCTACTGGATAGTTGCTCTGTGTTTCTCCGTTTGGATTCGCGGCTACTGGCGCTGCTTCTCCGGCTGCTACTGCTGCCACTACTATCGCTATTAGAAGAGCTGGACCGGGAGCTTGTTTCTCGATTATTTCTTTTGTTATCACGCTTGGTTCGGCTACGGGAACGACTCCTCGATTTCATCTTTACACAACTTGATCAATATTTTTCACGTTCCAAAGGTATTGAACCAACGCGCAGGTAAGCGGGTAGGTGTTTGTTTCCATTTGTGGTTTATCATTTTTCGCCCGTTGCATTGTTGACAGATCCCGGGTTTGACAGATCGGCTCATGGCGAACTCACCGCGTTTGCAACTCTGCATATAAAGTTAAGTCGCGTGGAAGACAGTGAAAAATTGCATATTTTACCTTAGAAAACTACAAAACAATAAAGTAGAAAACATATTAATGCTGTGTAATTAAAAATACACATTGAATTAACCACAAGGTGCAATAAAGATGGTGGTTTTTAGTTTGCCAATTTCCAAGCACCTCCTCATCTGTCATCGGGCCTGACAACGCGCCTGTGTTTTTGTTGGAAAAATCGAAATCGGCACAAGCTCGCACTCACACACTTGGTGGTGCCTATTTTTTGCACAAGCGCTCCCGGCCGTGTCATTCATCGGACTCGTCAGATTTCAAGTGGTCGCTGAACAGAACCATTTTCCCCAACTTCAAACCTTACGAGTCCGGTGCGCGTACCGTGAGTTCAAGAGCGTGTACTGTCCTGAAGTGGAAAACGGGTGCTACCTTGGAACTGGTGTTGGGTGCATGTGCGTGTGCGTGTGTACTGAAGGAGGGCTTGTGTCATCATCTTCCCCCCCGAGAGCTGGTTCAAATTTTTGTTCGCACGGATATCGATCGCGTGATAGCAAACAGCCTAAACCGAACCATACTGATAGGAGAGGTGGAAGCTAGCCGAAGGTCGGTAGAGAACAAGAGTGTGGTAATTGGAAATATTTCTAGTGGTGTGCTTAAAAAACAGATTCATTAACGTAAAGGACACGAAACCATCATCGGAACCGCACTAGCACGATCCACCCAATAACAAAAGGAACTAAACCCATCAGGCATCAGGAATTGTCAATCCCCCCCACGAGATGAGTGATGCAAATGTTAATGTTGCGGTCGCAGAAACGCCAGCAGCTGGCTCTGCCGGAAGTGGTGAGGTGACAACGAACAAAAACAGCAAAAAGAAACACCAAAAGGGTCCGGCCAAGCAGGAGGATAGCAAACCAGCAGTGCCTGTGACGAATGGTGAGCTGGCTGGGAGTGAAGCTAGCACGGAGGAACGGGGAGCTGCCCGTGAAGGTAGTGCAAAGTCGAAGAATAAGAAAAAGAAGAACAAACCCAATCAGACCGAACAAGGGCCGGCGGGTTCCTCGGCGGCACCAGCATCACACGTTAATGGGGAACCGAATCTGTCCGAAGTGGCGACGACAGCGTCAGGAAGCCAGCCAGCACCAGGGGAAGTTGATGGCGGTGAAGGAATGTCCGGTGGTGGGTTTGGTTCGAATCCGGACGAAATGTTGCTGACGGTGCAAGAGATGCTGGAGCACTTGAAGGCTAACACGCGGTTACTGAAACCGGCCAAAACGCCGGAAGAGGCACTGCACAAATCGTACAAGTTCTGGTCCACCCAGCCGGTTCCACGCATGGACGAGAACATTCTGGCGAATGAACCGATCGAGCAGGACAAACCGTTGAGTGAGATCCGGCAGGAACCGTACGCGCTACCGGACGGCTTCACCTGGGACACGATGAACCTGAACGATCCGCTACAGCTGAAGGAGCTGTACACGTTGCTGAACGAGAACTACGTCGAGGACGATGACGCAATGTTTCGGTTCGACTATCAGCCGGAGTTTCTGCAATGGGCCCTGCAACCGCCCGGCTGGAAGCGCGAATGGCACTGTGGCGTGCGGGTGGTCAAGTCGAGTCGGTTGGTTGGGTTTATCTCTGCCATTCCCGGCACGCTGAATGTGCACCGTAAGGAGCAGCGCATGGTGGAGATAAACTTCCTGTGCGTGCACAAGAAGCTACGTTCGAAACGGTTAGCACCGGTGCTGATCCGGGAAATTACGAGACGCGTGAATTTGACCGGCATCTTCCAGGCGGTGTATACGGCGGGCGTGGTGCTTCCGAAACCGGTATCCTCCTGTCGCTACTGGCACCGTTCGCTCAATCCGAAGAAATTGATCGAGGTATGGATTTACAATTTCCTTCCCCCCCCCCCGCCGGGGTGTTGGTATGTGCTGGACGAAAGATAATTCTGTTTTGTGTTCCGTTTTAGGTTAAATTCTCCTACCTTTCCCGCAACATGACGATGCAGCGAACGATCAAACTGTACAAGTTGCCGGATCAGCCCAAAACACCCGGCTTCCGGAAGCTGGTCGAAACGGACCTAAAGGCGGTACACAAGCTGCTGGAATCGTACCTGCAGCGCTTCAACCTGACGCCGGTGTTCGACGAGACGGAGATGCGCCACTGGTTCCTGCCCCAGAACGGCATCATCGATTGCTTCGTGGTGGAAGATCCGGCCCGTCCGGGTACGATCACGGACATGGTCAGCTACTACACGCTGCCCTCGACCGTGATGCACCATGCGGTGCACAAGTACGTGAAGGCCGCGTACAGCTTCTACAACGTATCGACCCGCACGCCCTGGCTCGAGCTGATGAACGATGCGCTAATATCGGCCAAAAACCTCGGGTTCGACGTGTTCAACGCGCTCGATCTGATGGACAACAAGCAGTTTCTGGCGCCGCTCAAGTTCGGCATCGGCGACGGCAATCTGCAGTACTACCTGTACAATTGGCGCTGTCCGAGCATGCAGCCGGAAGATGTTGGGTTGATACTGTTGTAAACGGCGAAGGCGAAGAAGGGGAGTGGGAGAATTTTGTTTTGTTTTTTTTTTTGGTAAAACGAACTGGTTGCGCTGAAACCAAAGCACATTCGGTACGAACACTTGTGGGAGGGGTTTTGTGGGAAACAGTGGACAGTGATTGCGCTTGCGGAAGGAACATGTTTCCTGTTTTGCAAATCTTTCTTTCTGTGCAGCATCTTTGCCGGCAATATTTTAGTGGTACAGCGTTCTTTCTTCTCACAACATGCACTATTGGGATGGGACGATTCTTAGTGTTTTCGGAACGCAATCGCCTAGTGGGAATGGGAAAGCTTGACAAAATATCAGGGAATTTGGGAGTTGCTTTACATCTCCCGATACGTTGCATACGTTTTTGCGTCTGTGTAGGCAACTGGCCGTGACGGGAGTTGCTTTCAAACGCAAATGAACCGGAACGATTGTAGCATTGCTTAGCCCGGCATGGACATTGGGCATCATTGTTGGGACGGTAGGATTTGTTTATTTAGTTTTATCTTACTCCTGTGTTGCCTTAGCAACCGCTCAGCGCAACGTTCTGAGGGGGAGATGTGTGTGTTCAGCAATATTAGGTTTGTGTTTTAATCAAAGAAGCAGTGGGAGCGCATCGCAAACAACCGTGGCCGACCGTTGGAAGTGCACGTGTACATTGGAACAGTAGTAGTGGCGGGGGTTTCGGGAATGTAATGCATGTTTTCGTTATTACACGAATTATCCAGTCAAATAAAGTGAACGGTAAAGCATTTTCTGTCGTAGCTGCTGTTTGTGTATTGATCGCTCAACACAACCAACGAGAAAAGTGGGTCCAAACAAACGAAACAACGATTCCAATTCGGCACGTGGCTCGAGCGTCAAAAACGTTTCGAAATCGACCAGTTGTGTGTTTTCTTATACCAGGAGAGCATCCTTTAAAGGAGGTGACATCGATCTTCATCCGGCAGCACGGGATTTTATATAGCTCTCCCATTCTCTCGTTTTATCACTGATCGCGATAGACGATCAACTGCCATTGGGAACTAACGCTATCGATAGCCAATCAAAGAAGATCTTCTCTCATGTCCACCGATAACAGGTGCAAACGGGACAACTACAATTATGTTAACATGGCTATGACGTTTCTGGAGACCTGAAGAAATGTTTCAAAATCGACCAGTTTTGTGATTTCTCATACCAGGAGCGCATCCTTGGAAGGAGGTATCATGGAATTTCATCTGGCGTATCCGCTCTTTCAAATCCACGTCGGTTGGGATAGAAACGGCACGAGGCTCGAGCGTCAAAAACAACCAGTTTTGTGATTTCTCGCACCAGGAGAGCATCCTTTGAAGGAGGTGACATCGATCTTCATCCGGCAGCACGCGATTTCATATAGCTCTCTCATTCTCACTGCCATTGGGAACTAAAGCTATCGATAGCCAATCATAGAAGATCTTCGCTCATGTACACCGATAACACGCGAAAACGGGACAACTACACGAAATACTAGCATGGCTAATGTCGAATTTGGGGATAATGCTGCTGGAAACCATTTTTTCCGTTGGCAGTTTCACTAATCCATCGTCATCGGCATTTCATTAAGCAACAAGTAAGTTACAATTTGAAATATATTGTTTAGCTCCTTTCTCACTAATAAATTCATTCATTAGCGAGCAAGGGAATAGATTTTATTTGTTTTGTCTCCTCTATCCGCACCAAAATGTTGTAACGATTGGCCAAAACACGGCAAGTGCGCGTCGTGCACTGAACGTGGGGTAGTATGATGGCGGTAATCGGCCGGTTTGACGGCTAGAGGAAAAACGGAATCACAAACACCACACCCGCGCCTGCGGTCCCGTTTACTTCTTGCCCTTCTTGTCACCACCGCCGGCCTGGTTGCTTTCGTTTTCTGCCGCTTCCTTCGCCTTCTTGGCACGGGCACCGAAGAATCGGGCATTCAGACGCGCCTGATGCAGTGCCTGGTATGCGCTGAACTTCTTCTGCTCCTCCGTGATCGGTTCCAGCGTCACCTTCGGTGTTGCATTGCGGATCGGCATGACCGTGCGCTTCAGCTGCTTGGCCATCTTGCACTCCTCCGGTGTGGCCTCGCCCTTGCGCGGTTTCTTCGTGCGGTGCACCGGGAACAGGATCAGCTTGCTGCGGTACTCCTTCAGGCGCTGCACATTCTCCTGACGGCTTTCGACCGATTTGTTCTGACGGCGCGGATCCACCGAAATGCCGATAGTTTGCGCAAAGTTCTTCGTCAGACCGGCGCCCTACAAGATGGAAACAGAAAGCGAACAGCGTGATCGTTAACTTGGTATTCTTTGCTGATTATAAGTGGTACGAAAAAGGGACTGAAATCACAACGTTTGAAAGCGATTTTCTATTTCGCTTGCGTGTTACTCTAGCCTCCGTTGTCCGCCGAAATCTCTTCTATTGAATGAGAAGAAAATTTCTACTAGGCGGCAATAGAGGCATAATTATTGGTGGCTCCGAAGCCAGCCGGTTTCTCATACGTTTTCACTTTTGGTTTGCAAACCTTGTAAGTCCTTTTGCCTATATAGTCTACCAACAGGAAGCCCATCGTTGGACCACCGTAGCATACCATTCGATCAAGGAATCCCACGAGTTAAAGATGCTCTTGCCCCAACGGTTATTCGATGCCAAATGGAATGACACCAACAAGAAACCATGGGGCATCTAATTCTGGGCCTTTACGGCCATATCACCCCGGGACCGTTGGATATGCTTACCTTCAACTCAGCAAGGGTAAATCCACGACCCGCACGGATCTTGGTATTGTAGCGTTGCGACGGGCAGTGCACGATCGGGCGGATCGGTCCCTTGGCCGGACGGGGGAAGACAGCTTTAGCCTTCTTGATGCGGTTTTGCCTCCTGCGGAACTTGCGGGCCGGCTGGTTGAACCAGGTGCGAATGTGTCGCTGCCAGTACTTATGGAAGTGACCATTAGAAATCATATGATTACCCTTCACCATCTTGGCGGGTTATTTTTTGTCTGCCGTGTGCCTAAAACCGGTACAAGAAGAGAATTGGACGATTAGAGAAAAGGTTGAAAGTGCGGAAGTTTCACAGTACGAAACAGAGATGCCGTACGTCAAAATGGATGTACACGGTTGTTGCGTTTGCTTAGCAAAATCCTCTAAAAACATAACCTTACGGGGTAAAAAAAACGCGGAAACATCTATTACGCGTCAACCGTATGCAATGCTTTCGGTAAAATCCCGAAAAGAATATAGAAACACACAGGCGAGTTTGCTTTGGATACAAGGATCGCCACGAATTCGGCAAAGAACGCCACCAACAACACGGCAAGCGGCGGGCGACAAGTTCGCTTTCATTTAAACCAATTCTACAGCAATCAGCAACACCGGGAACATCCATTTCGAAGCACGAACGATATGCGCCGAGTTTATGCTACAGCGATAACACCACAATATTAGAATTACACTCAAATTAAGGAAATTTAATCGCACCTCAACAAAAATGTGTTCAGACAAACACCATACAGGCCGGAAAAGAGAGAGGTAAAGTTGTTTTCACTGACAACTGATGACGGCGTGTGACAGCGGCGTTACTTCCGCTCAGCAAAGTTGACAGCAGTGTTGCCAGAGTTACCGAGGGATAATTGATACGCGTTCAGCAGAATTCGAAAAATGATAAATTTTATTTAATTTGTACCTTTGACTATTGATATTTATAGCTAGTATTTATTGAAATAAGATGAAAATTGATTTTTACTTTTATTCTAATGTGTATTGATAGATTATTTCACTTTTAATTTGTATCATTGTAATCGCGTAACGCTTATTCCGGAAGAGGCGTTACGTTTTCGTTTAAATTGACAGTTATTGATAAACGATAGAATTAAAAACGATGATTTAAGTTGAAATGTTTATCCCTTCTATACATTTACACGAAGTTTTGTAGACAAAAATCAAACAAAATAGTTAAAAATATAATTGTGAGCGTGTGAAAA
>KI423263.1:7222-29377 GCA_000473375.1 Anopheles culicifacies
GAAAACATTTTAAAAGTCAAAATTTTAAATTTGTTGTTGTTTGTGAGCAACGTTTAAACATTGAAAGTAAAATAAATATGTAAAACAAATAATTTATGTGAAAAACTATAATTATAATAAAGTAATTTAGTTGCAAACACATCCGATTGAAAACATTTCAAGTAATGAAACATTAAGCTATACACGTTCCCCAATAATAAAATGTTCTTATGGTTAGCAAAGTCTATGAAATTTAGTGTAAAATTTTTCATTTTATTATTATTTTTGTCTTAATTATCACATTTCAATCTTTCCCGTTATTAATATTATTGAAATTGATAACTACTCCTCGAAACTCCTACTGTTCGTTTTCCTTATAAACTTTGTTTTATAGAAATTGTGTCACCTACCTTAACAGCGTGACCGAGATCGAGAATTGACATTCAATCATTCCATTTCACCTGTACTGATAAAAGTATCATTGTTCCGCTCCTTCACAGAGGGACCGTTCCAGTCGGATGCGCTGCTCGTACCGGAAGGTTGCCTGTTCGATCACATTCACAACGCGTCCCGCTGCTGGCCATTCGTCAGGTGGAACCAAACCGGTGCGGCCGCCTGCCAGGATCGCAACATGCAGATGCGTAGCTTCGCCATGCTGCTGCCCTGCGGCATTTCGCTCTTCTCCGGCGTAGAGTTCGTCTGCTGTCCGAAGCACTTCAAAGGTAGGTGATAAATATGCCGGCCCGTGTGCCATTTTACTTGATTCCGCTTTCACGATTTGCAACGAAATGTGCAACTTCAAGTGTGGTGCCAATAGTTGCTGCAACGCACCCTGTTCTGTGTTGTGGGGGTGAGAACATTCGCCGACACCCGGAGGCACAATTAAACGGGGGGGGGAGTGCAATCAGTCGCGTGAGAAGTGCGGAGAAGAAAAACCAAAGCGTCACTTGTGTCACAGAGGCACCCGGATTGTGCCCGCGGATTTGATTGTTTCGTAGCAAGCGAGATAAAGCAAAACCGGACCCAAAATGGTGGCTATATGGTTGACCAATGAATGCACACAAAAAAAACGACAAGCATTCATTTCCCAAGCGCGATGCGTGAACACGCGTACCCGAAATTATTTCCGCAGGACATTTGCCGACACGTTCCGAGGACGCGCACTATCACAACAAAAAAATCGCATCTATTTCCTTTCTACGTTGCGCTATCGATGAAGATAAAACAAAATTGTACTCCGCCGCAAGCAAGCAGAAAACTCGGGAAAACCAACGCAAATGAAAAATTGTACTTGTTGGCGTTCCGGAAGGAAGCATTTTTCAGCTAAAGGTTTGATTGTTTGGTACCTTCTAGATGGTGGAGCGAAAATATGAATTATATGGCTTCTCCAAAAAACAAAAAATAAGCACCATAGCAATGTGAGAGTGAGTTCTCGCTGCATGTTGCTAGGGGTCATGCTAGCCAATATCTACTGCCGCTAAAACAAATGGCTTTTTCTGTCAGGAAAAAGCTTTTCTTTCGGACGAACCAAGTGAAAAATAGCTTTCATGCTAACAGTAGTGCTAAAAAGGGCACAGAACCATCGCACAGTGTAGCGCATAATAATGACACTGTTCGGTGAGGGAAAAGAACAAAAAAAAGCAAACTGAAATGGACACTGAAAGTAAGCAAAAATAAACCGATACCACGCTCACACACACACACACACTCAGCCACGAACAACAAACAAAACGACCAAACTTTATCGCCTGACCTACCAAAACCCACCCATCGATGTAGTTTGCCTTCCAACAAACACAAAATAAAACAAAAAAAATATATCGCTCCACCCCATCCCCGGAACCCTCCTGGATTGTCTTTTAAAAGTTTTCCGAGTGCATCAAATTTGCATAATATTACCCTCTCGCTTTGCGTCATCTTTCAATCTGGTGCCCTCGGCACACGAGACGAGCACGACAGCAAAATGGGTGTGGTTCGTACCCAGCGTGCAACCTTTCAACCCGAATGGTACAGTGCGAGCGCTCAAAGGACATGTGAGTGCACGGATATTGGAACGGCTGAAAGCTGCCTTCAACTCCGAACCATGGTGGGGCGTGAGAAAAGCTTTTCCCAAAAACCATACACCCACACCCATATGCACAGTTTCCACGTCCATCCGCTTTTACAATGAAGACATGCAAAAATGCACGTTGATGCTGATGCGAGTAAACCGTCACGACACCATGCTGCTCTTGTAGCATTTTCCACACAGAAAAGTCCCTTTTCCCCCCACACACACACGGATAGCACCCATGAAACCGGAACAAAAACAATTACGCACACAAACGATGCAAAATAGCTGTGTTTGGATGATGTTTACCGGCAGGGTTTGTTAGCGGACCCCGTTTCGTTTTGCAGCGAACGGTTCGGGGATACTGGGTACAATTTAAATGTTATTATTATGCAAATAAATCTCCGGAAAATCTGTTTCTCTGCCCGGTGTGGTTTCTGGTGCAAAACTGCAACCAGCTACGAGCTTCTCGGGTGGTCCTTTTTTGATGACAGAGGAGAGGAGGAGAAGGCTTTCAGGCGCGTTGCGACTGATGGGCAAAGGGGCAGATAAACGAGTTTAAGCAGTGTTAATCACACACTTCACCTCTTAAGATCATGGCCCGTCCAACTATTTCTTATCGTGGTGTTATCCGGCGGCTTCCGGTTTTGCGAACCGGATCTCGCCAGACCAGCTACCCGATTATTGAGTTGATTATCCACTGAAGTCCCGAAGAGAAATGTGTTTGTTTGCCCTGTTTTTTTACTTCTATGCTGAAACGATCTAATTTTAGCGAATGTGATAGTTGGACGGTTGTTTAATCCATGCGTTGGAATGGTTACCGGTAGCTCGTCTATTCGGGAGAAATCATTCTCGTTTTAGGTGAAAAAGCAATTTAAACTTAGGAATGGCATATAATTAGCTAATCATAGCTACATAACCATGGTTCTAACACAGTGGATAAATGAGGAGTCCTACTTGTTAATATGTCACACGGCATGACCGGTCCAAACACCCATTCCAAACTCATTATTCGGTTGAGATTAAAGATTAGATTAAGAATAAATTTACTACTTGACATGTTTAGTTGTATAGTAATATAAACAAAAATTAGGTTTAAAACTTTAAAAACACATTCATACAAGAGTTAAGAGACTCAATAACGCCCTTCAAGAATTGAATAAATTTGTTCAGCACTGTAAACTTTCAATTTTGTATCAGAGTGGTACAAAGTATGGACATAAATAAGCTACTAGGATGATCTTTCTTCCCTATTCCCTACCCTAAAAATCTATTTGCTCATCAGAATTGCTTCAGTACTTCTGCAGAGTTCTTCCGACTTGATCCTGAGAAGTTTGCTGTGAGTAGTTACTATTTTACAATCCAACACACTCATTAGATTCACTAAGAATTAGCTCTCAGTCGGCACAGAGAATTAATGGTTTTAAAAACAAACTAGAAAATCATATATGCCAAGAGAGTGTGAGTTGAAAAGCAAAAGAGCTGCGGCAAGAATCATGGTATCTTTTCATGATGAGTCAAGCACACTTACTCAATATGCACTTCCTAACCGGCACAAATAATGGGATCTATGATACTGAAAGTTAGAAAGCTGAAATCTTAAGACGGCTTCTGTCAAACAATCGAGCAAATATCGATCCGTGATTTGAAACCGGGTTGGATCATGTCGAAAGATTTGTTTGGATCTGCTCGAAACTGTTAGTTATATAATTTTTTTTAAGCGCAACCTAATTAATTATTTCAACAAGCGTTCTTCGGATGGATTATTTGGATTATTTGGATTAAAAAAAATCTGGGAAATATGGCCTGACCTACGTCAAAGTTTTTAGAAAAATGTGTAGTATTGACATTTGTCGAGCAGCTGCTCGAAATTGGTATCAGAAAAACATTCTAATAAGAAATTCGAAGGCTGATTTGGCACGCCAGTTTGTATGGAAACCTAAAAGCGGATAAGCCGCCAAACATCAAAACGCATATAGAAAGACTAGTGAAAGGTATCATAAACCCCATTAGAAAGAAAAATGAAGAAATAAAACAAAAACAAGGAGACAAGATACGCAACCAAACGCAAAATGTTGCTTTGGATTAATACTTTTAGCGTGACACAAAGTTTAAGAGTCAAAGATCGCACTTAATTTAGAAGAACCAAAATTAGCTTCCATAGCCGTAATTGGCTTACTGGATTTATTTTTACCACGCTTCCTATTTAAAGTCTTGTTATTGGCGAAAATATTATATTATAAAATATTATACAAATCAAATTCCAGCTCAAAGTGGACGCTTCACTGACCACTGTTTCCACTAAACCCCAAACAGATACATTTTCACTAAATTTATGTTTTGTAGGATAAACGAATAAGTCTGCTTAATTCCTAAAAAGAGGTCATATTTTATGACTTGTAAATGCATAATTAATTATATATTAATTATTTATAAATGCCATTAATTGTATAGTTATAGCAATTGCATGAAATATCAAACAGAGCAAATGAATCTACTTCAAACTCGCTCCAAATTCCTAACTCCCACTTTAATTCCGAGCTCCACAAAAACGACTCTGCACACCTTTTAACCATTTGAATTTTATCATTTGAATTGTGTCAGTATACAAACTGAATAACTTACGAAGAAAGTCATTTCATCGACAGTACCCGTACTAACACGAACAGAGCCTGACAACAGTTTTCAATTCTAACACGCTTCTACTGTACAATCTTCCTTAAATGTAGTCTCCCTGAAAAGGATAAGTAATAGCCCATTCAAAAACTCATTAACTCACCGTGTAACGGTACACCGGCAAGACCGCCCTACCGTTACCGCTTGTGGGGGAATGGAATGAAATCGTGCGGTTCGAGATTTAGTGTCTTGCGCGAGCCTAATCGCAGTATATTTCGCCAAGTTCGCCGTATATTGCGAACCGTAGCATCCCTTCATTAAACCTTCCCGTTCGTTCGTTGGTAAGCTAATAGTAAATAGTTGGGATGATTAAATTTTCTTCCCGGGCGCGAAACCCAAAATCATGGTATGGCGTGGCAGATATTGCTCGCTCGAACGATCCGAACAATGCTGCCAAATTAGACAAAAAGGGATGGGTTGGTTTATCGAAAATTAAAACACTGATTGAAAGCTAAAACAGTGTTCAAAGTTAAGCAAACTTCTTCTTTCTCTAAAACCAACGCATTTCAAAGTAAGCGACTGATTGTAGCTGTGCGCTAATAAGAATGTGACCGGTGAGTCATCGTTTTGCTTGATTCCATTGCAATCAGTCGATAATGTTTCCTTCACCTTCACGGGGCTCGGGGTTCACCGCTCGGGCAATGGAAAACCACCGCAACCAGAATCCGGAGGGCAGATGCCACTGTTTAATTGCTCGTAATTTTCGAATCGAAAGCATCATTAATTTTATCGGAAATCTGTTTTCTTTCCGCGCGCCCGTCCTCGTCGAGTTCCCGGGCAGCTTTTAGTGCCCGGGCTAGACATGGTAGAGACATTCTGCATGGCGTCATTTTTTTTTCTTTTCTGAGTGGAGGCACTTTGACTCCTGAAGCAACCGGGGGCTGGTTGTTGGTTGGGTTGTTTCTCTGGAGAGTTTCAGGCGCTTCCCAGGCGCAAGCCAAAAGCCAACGCGTCATGTGCACGCGGTGGCACTCCCCAACAAGCTCTTCAGCTCTAGGGTGTCCTGCTACCCTGCTGCTATAGCTCGCCTTGTCTCACGCAACGTTAAATCGGTAACGTAGAGCGATAAATTGTACCCTATGGTGGTGGTGGTAGTAGTAGCGCCAATGTCCCGCTGAGCAATTAATTCTGGCTGACAGCAATTTCTCCTACCACCCGAACGATATACTCGGACATTCGGCGCTCCGTAACTCAGATCGTATCGGAACAAGGGAAAAGGCAAGAGGCACGGTAACTGGTTTGCTAACCATAACACAAAGGGAAGAGATGATGAAGTTGCTGACCGACTGGAATCAGGACGTTGCTTGAGGGGGGGTGATGGAGTTTTGCAGTGTTTGCCCAAGCGACCGAGATTTACACGCCCAGAGTTTTTAGCTGCTAAACGGACGATGCACTCATTAGTAGCTGGGCGGTAAAGTTGCATACAAGCATAAAACCATACGAAAAACGACAAACAACACGAAGCAACACAACGGTGTAAGCTGTGCTTTCGCCTGTAGTACAGCTACATAATTAGCGATATGGCGAAAACCGTACACAACCGTACCAGAACTCTGGCTCAATCATTTATCATTTAGCGCCTTGCTGTAGGTTGATGCTTATTGATTTGCTGTCATGCTGCACTTCTACAACGAAACGGTTCAGGTTCGGAATGTCTGATACACGCTCCCGATTCTCCGATTGAACCGATTTGTGGGTCTAATAATAGCTTTACGGCAACGAGATTCACTATTTCCTGGCACAACTGCGCCCGCAGCAAACTGACCGCAAATGGGTAGCTGGTTGCATCAAGCCTATCCGGTGCATATTTCATATTTTCATCACATGTCATGTTCACTTCCGCGAAACCTTGGAATCAGCATACATAATGTATTGGAAAATCGTATGCTCGCAGCGGATCAATGCAACTCAACCGCGAGAAAGTCACACAGTCGCATGATCATGATGGGTTTTAATTTTTTTTTTCTTGCATCGATCCACAGGTAGATTATGCTGAACCCAGCTTTATTGAAACATTGCATTTGAAATTGATGTTGAGTTGAGCAGGTATTTCCATAAGGTTTGCTATAAAGATTTAAAACAGTGTAACACAATATTTCGGTGATTTAAATGCAATTATACAGCCTTGAATGCATGAGAGCATTTTGAAGTGCTGAAGGACGTTAATTTGTTTTATTACAAGATGTCTAGTCATGAGGAAGCAGAACAAATTATACAAAATTGATTTACAGCTTGGAAAATATTTGTTTAGAAGCAAGAGCACCGGACAAGGTTTTGTTTGTAGACGCCATGAAACAAGCAAGAAAATATTCAAGGAATTCCTAAGCTCTAGTTGAAATTTTTGGTGTGCAGTTATGGAAAACAAGCGTGGCAAAGTGAATTCTTGAAGAATTTGCATAAAAATATCATGGTAAATTCAAATATATCAATTTATTTCATCCAATCATGGTCCCCCCAAGGCCTGCAAGAAATTGCTTTGTTTTGACATCTATCGAGTAGCTGATTGAAACATTGATTATGGAAACAATGTAAGCCTAAAACCACAGGCTCTCTTTGAATGGATTTCCGATGTCTGTGGAAAGCTGGTCAACATGCATTCAAAAAATAAAGCTAGCTAAAGGTATAATGGATCCCGGTGTTCGGAAAAATCAAACATGATAGATCCTTTGAATCGAAGTTGAAATTACTAGCTAGTGTTAGGAACTATGGTGAATTGACTCAAAGTTAAAGAAACTTATAAATAGGATTACTGTAAAACAAACTGCATCGAAAACGAGGATTTGAGGCATACAACTGAATTGGCTCCTGCGCTAAAAATATCATAGCTTCATGAATGGTATGACTTATGTGTTAAATCACAATTTTGTTAGCAAAATAATACACTCGTATGAAATTATTTCTAGAACTGGTTTCGCTACAATTACGGCAGAGTTAATACCTGTTAAAAGTTTTGACAATTTTGACACAGGCTCTCACACTTGATGAGCAGCGATGAGACTCTGTGACAGCACCTGTTCAACTTGACGTACCAGGCGCCTCCATGAGGAGTCACATGGCATTAAGCTAACATGGGACTGACGTTTTGTTATTTTTGAAATTAATTAGAACATGGTAAAGAAGGTTAATGACATCTTTTTCCTCGAAATACCAAAAAAATTATTTAGAAATGCATTTTAAAATCTTTTACTGTAAATAAATACTGTGTCAACGAAAAATACGTAATAAAAACAGGTTATTAGAAAAAAATCATTGCAAGAAAATACAGCACATTTTATTATATTTTATTTATTTATTTTTCATTTCGTGTTAAAACAGCACTTTTTGATAAATATAACACACAATTTTTAACAATTGTGACACTGGTTTTCGCACTTGATGAGTGGCGATGAGAACCTCCGTAATGTACCAGGCGCCTCCATGATGTTTTGCGTGACACCAAGCTAACATGGAATAATGTTAAGCTACTTTTGAAATTGAAATAATGCAATTGAAGAAACATCAAAAATATGTTCTTTTATATATATATATAATGAAAGTGGTACTTTCAAAAAGGCATTTTAAATAGAATAGCGCGTAAAACTACAATAAGAACAATTTATTTGAACAATTATATTGCAGACTGTCGTTAATCTTATTCAAAAGGTGGGTAACAAAATTGTTTTGTGAGATAAAGGCGAAACAATATACAAACGAAACAAATAAACCGTTTGCAACACAATATAAAAAGCACAATATAAAGCCATTTGCAATAGCTTTCATGGAAAATACCCCCACCTGCGTTGTATCATTAATCATTCCTACAAATCAGTCTCCTGACTGCGGCCTCAACGAAAGCCAAACAATTCGGTTGTTTTGCCGTTCATGCCTTTGTCCTTTCAAATGTCAAATAGTAAAATAGAGTTTCATAGCATCCGTGCCGGAGTATAAACCTCAACCGGGCCTGCTTTAACAGTTTCAACCTCCACTATACCCATCGACATAGAGCAATCAGTGCCACATGTCGATCCGGGTACGAGTGTGATGGCTGTCAGTAATTCCCCTCCCATTCTTCCAGATTTCCGAAGGCCACAAGCTTAAATTGAAATGGGTTGGATTTACACATACACACGCACGCGCGCTCTCTCCAGCACGAGTAAACCACGTCAGCACTCGAGATGTGGAGGCTTAAGGTTTTTCGAGAAGCGATTCAAGAGACAACTTCGCTGCGTTACTATGAAATGTGAAGAACTTTCAAGGGTGTTTTCAATCAAACCGTCCTGTATTACATCAGCTGCAGGACGTTTTTGATAACAACCTAGCAGGAGGGGTACGATTGTATCGGTCTATCGCAGCATATATTCCAACCCTCTACTGGATTTCTGGTTGCTCGCCAGTAAAAGTTCAGCCATTCATGTAGCTAACACCACTATCTGGGGTGATGGGACGTACGAGCCTCAATCAAATCTATGTATTAAACAATCGGAATGGAAACACGGAACGACACAAGTTTTGTGTAAATGTATTGCTTAATGAGTGTCGTTTTTTTTTGTTTTAATTCTATTCTAGTAGTAATGGACACCTCATTAAAAGTGTTAGCTCAATCAGATTACTTTCATTTTGCTGAGTCAAAAAACTAATTTAAAATGAAACATTATCCTGGATAGTTGAGGGTTCATTTTGAAGTGTGCAACATTGTATGTAAAGTAGCTCCCTTTCAAAGGAAACTCCAACCTTATTGCTGCTAGAAAATTCCATAAAAGATATGTGAACCAAAAAAAATCAACAAATAGATGCACAAGTTGTAAAATGCAAGCTTCAAAGTACAGAAACTTGAAAATAAACAACATCAGAAAGCATCATAAATCCCTTAATTAGAAGTTTTAAAGGAAATTAATGTTAATTTTCTCTGCCCAGTGACCGGCAAGCGGCAACACTACTGCCGAGGCCTTGTGAGCCTTCACTAATTTGACTAAAAGTTGTTTGTGCAAGTTTTGCCACTCAACCAAAAACAACAACAAAATGCACAAGGGTTGCAAAAAAAAAAACAAAAAATAACACCCCTCCGGTAGCACAATTAATCAGCTCGTGAAGGTAAAACTTATCCTTGTATTTGGTGCGTTCTTTCATGTTTGTACGCTGCGGCGAGCTTTGGAGTTATAATTTCTTGGAATGTAAACTTGTAACCATGTTTTAGTAAAAGTTTTCCTTAAAAAGATGGCTAAGAAATAAATATAAGCCAACAAATTAAACCTCACGAATAAATATGTTAGAATGGAATACGCAAAGCAGATATGGTAAACACAACCTCTCGTTCACCGATGCCTTTGTAACGGTCATTAAACACGCACGTCAAGCAAGTTTCGTGGTATAAAGTCAAGAGCTCCAGTGAAAGAGAGTATGACTTGCTTAACCTCTTTGGAGCGTTTATGCTGTACAGTCGAAGTGTTTTATGAACACAGCTTAGCTTTGCTGCGTCACTGAGCTAAATATTTCTCACTTACAATACAAAACAAAAAGAAAAACCCCACCATACACTTCCCCACTCGCGTATGAAAAGTAAAGCAATGTGTTTATATTTTACCATTTATGTATATAAAGTTAACGTAGTTTAATCTATCGATAAGATTCTCTCACCATCCCAAATAGTATTTGGTTTGATAAGCCTTACCCAGCACATGCAGTGTAAAACGTTTTCGCCACACCATGTCTATCCATTTCCGGCAGCGGTAAAGCTTTTCCCATCGACGGGAAAGTTAAACCGACAACAAAATGGCTGACTGACGTTAAAGGAAAGATCTCGACTCCCATTCCAGAAATTCTTGCTTGCCAAAAATGCCGCCCGTTTTGTTTGGTGTAGCTAAGTGTAGGGGTTTTCGAGAAAAACCCGATGATGAGGGAGCTCAGGAGACGGGACAAGAAGCGCTTGCTAAATCGGTATATGGAAGGTTCCTTTTTTTTTGTTTTACGAACAAAGCTCACCGTGTGGAAGAGTGAGAACAAACGTAGGAAGCAGAGTTAATATTGTTAATGATGAAGCTCTCCATCGGGCCATGTTTACGGTGGGTCGGTTTCGGAAGCAAATTTTCCTTTCCTTCCCGAGCCGAAAGATCCTAAGAGTGTGTATGTGTGTGAGAGAGAGAGAGAGAGATGTTGGAAGCGAGGATGAGAATGATCCGCCCAAAGGAAATAGGAGGTGAGCTACGCTTAATTAGACAGACGCCATCCCAAAACCCGGCACCGAAAAACCGCCCCATTCCCGGGAATCCGGCCTACAGTTGCCTGAGCAAGTGGCGGTTTAAACGTTCAGGCAGCAGCGGCAAGATGAAAGGTAAGCCACCGAGCCACCCAGCCAGTGTGGCTTGAGGCACCACCATCATGCACCAGGATATCGTGGTTTTCCGCACGCCTGCCACGACTCGGTAGCCATTCGCGGGCGAAAACGAAAAACCCCCCAACCCGAAGCGGAAGAAACGTCACTTTTTAACTATTGAATTAACTTCCGCGGATGGATGTTTTGGTGCGAGATGGCGCGCGCGCGAACGTAAGTAGCCCGTTGTCTATGGTAATGGTGGAATAAAAGCGCCATTTTGATGAAATCATTTTCACAAATTGCTTCCGACGAAGTTATGAAACAGGCGTCGTCGTCGTCGTCGACGGTTGATGCCTGCAGGACCAAATTCTTGGTGGGGAACGCTAGTGGGGGAAAAAAAACCCGAAAACCATCAGCTTGACGATCTTTCCCTGTAGACGAGATATGCGTTACTATAAAAAGATCCTTTGTGGGGCGAACTTCTTGTGATGTCGCACAGCGCGACTCGCGCGCTTGCAATGGGAATGGCGATGAAAGAGCGTATAATTGTATCATTTGCATGGTGTTTTGTATCTTGTTAGTGTGTTCTACTCAGCGCATAATCAAGAGGAGCTCATACTTTTTGATAAAAATACAACACTAATGACGACACATCAGTCTTCTCGTGGTGAACTCTGTAGCGGAATATATTACTTAACCATTTTTATTTGTTACTTTACAATAACGATCTAAAATGGTCTCACTATATCCATTTAGTAATTGAAGTTCTCACAACCAAAAACTATTTAATGGGGATGGCCATCCCTTCCCAATGGTTTCCGTTTCTAGAGGGTTGAAGAACACCGCTTTGCTGAAACGATTCTGCCGGAACTAATCGTTTGGCATGAATTAATGATATAAATTACGTCCATCTTCCCACATCCAATGTCCAAGCTGGCTGGTGCACCTATAACTCGCATCGCTATTCGTCACTCAAACACATGTGATGCACTCAAAAAAAAAACCCCATCTGATGGGCACATATCCACGAAGATGTCATCGCATGACAGTACCCATCCAGAACCCCAAGGAACTCGGACACAGCACAGCACTAAACGAGCCGTATCATTGAACGGTGCGGACCCCGTTTCGGGTTTTGTTGAGGCTTAACGGTGTCCTTGTACCGCCGTTCGCCAACTGTGCTGCTTCATATGCTGATGCTGATGTTGAAGGCATAAATAGCATCAATCACTCTCCGGCTGCACCATCGGACGATGAATAGTGCTGGAGTCTCAGGCAACGGGGAGTGTGGAACTGAAAAGCGATGCATGCGAGATCGCCGACATGTCACAGGCAACTTTCATCACCATGCACCATGGCCAGCTCATAACGCACCGAGGTCCACCGGTGAACCGGAATGAGGTCAACTCGGTGCGGCAGAACACCTCCCCCCCTGCCGGTGTCTGTTTTATTTTGTACGGCCTGGTCCGTACACACACACACGGATGCTGCTTGATACACTGATGCACACTGCACCAGAGGGTGCAACACATGTGCCGTGCACAGTGCAGTCGACAGCGTCCTTCGGAAGCTTTGACAAACAGCTCTCCCCACCCCTTTTTGTGCCCTGTACGGCGAGCGGATAGGGACCCCTTGTCCAGCACCGGAACAGCTGTACTTGGAACAACGCGCGCGCGCGTGCACCATTTCCTCTCCCTCGGGTGGAGGAGTGAACATCCAAACCGCTGAACAATTTCCAGGCCCTGTTCGTCGGCCCGGCTACTGTCGCCATCAGTTGACGTGGAATGATTAATTCGAATGCAAAATGGAACATAATTGCACATTGAATGTGTCATCAGCAAACACTGCCCCGCGGACCTCACACACACACACCGACACTGGAGATGGTCAACCGAGGAAGTGACCGAACACCCAAACCATTGCTCCTCCGGGGGGACCAGAATGTCCGGAACAGACAATGTCGACAGATCGCCACCATCCGTGTGAAACGGCTCGAAGGGTGGTGCAGGGAACGTACCAGCAAACGCTGCTGTAGCCATCTTTGACGTGCACACACTTTCAACACGCCAACGCCATGCTGTATGAATTTTAAGTTCGTTCGTTTTTTACGAGTCCGTGCGAACGGGAACCGTTTTGTACGTGTCGAGGTAAAAAGTGATTTTTCTTTTATTCGTTTGTTTGAACCTCAACCACATTTCCTCCGCATCTTCAGTGCCTTTTTTTTGTTCCACTATGGTTGTTTGTTTTTGTTTGAATATTCTTGTTCTACTCTTCCGTACCAAACCGGTGCACCAGCAGAAACCATTTGTTCATTGTTTGGTGCACATCTGTTATTCGCGCTGGCATTTCCTGCCAGCGTGGAGTTTCCGTTTCTCTCCGGGGACACATTATTCGTTCGGTTGCCACCTGCACCGGAGTCACCGAACGGAATCCACCAGAGTATGCTCGGGAATTCGCTATCCGAGGACGAAAAACAAAACAAAAACAAAAAAAGCACCTCCCAACGAACATTCTGCTGGCGTGGTTGCTTTGTATGTAATTGAGATGGTCAGTGAGCATGAGAATTGTTTCTTTTTTCTTTGTTTCTTCCTTCACACACCATTCTCGTGGTCAGCCATTTTGGTGTGCCGGGAAAGGTCACGAAATGTTGTCAATAAAAATGGCAGCGAACAGCAAAATGCCACTACCGCTGCATATGGTTCGCTAAACATGCAATTACACACTCGACCACTTTTATTCTTTTGCTAGGAATGTCTAATTTTGGATCCGTATGAACATATTTCTATAGTGCAGATGAGCACTTTAAGTAACAGTGAGTGAGTGGATTGAATCCTTAAGAATTTGTGGACCATGAACGTCAGTAGGATTTGTTTTTCCTAATTAGTAGTGAGTTACTCAGTTTGCGTTTTATACCACTCACTGTTTTGCATACTAGTAACTCGCTTTATAGAGTTTCTGATGATTTGTATTCAGATCACAGACGCTGAGAATCATTTTCAGCACTCTTTTCTTCGCAGTATTTGGGGGCTGACAAACTTTTCAAGTTGATTTACGAAAATAGGGACAAAACATAGTTAAAAAGGTTGTTTTTAGATCAAAATGAAAACAAATAGTGCTTTTGCGGCGTATTTGTTTGTGGGTGTGTTTCAATTTCTTTTAGGTAAACATTTTATGAGCTAATGCATGCAAAAAGTATCTTTTCCCAATAACAAAATTACACCATTAAAAGCATTAACTAGAATAGTATCGACATACCGCCAGGACACAGAAGGAATGAGACCCGTAGAAAGATTTTTCAACTTAAAAGTAAAGAGCCCAGCCATGCGTCTCATAAACTGTCTTGAAAATGTATGTTTTTTTAGGTAAAAACATTTTTCGGTCATCTTTGTCTTAAGGATAAAGAGTAAAAGCTCAAAAAAGTGAGTACATGTCTCGAACGACGAAAACCCATACGTCGCCAATATCAGGAGTTGCTCATTAGGCACTCATTTAAAAAAAAGTGCTTTTGAGCGACCGTACATTGTGAAGGGAAGATTGACTTATGGAAACGTATTCGAACGTTTCCCATGAAGCGAAATAGCCGAGGTTTAGATTTTGCTACGGATTTTAAACGGTTAACAATAAATTTAAAAAATATGTTATCAATTTAACATGATTCTTGTTTAAAACTTTAATTCAAAATTGAAAAAGATTAGCATTTTTCTTTGTTTGCTTTGATTCAACTAAAGCGAATATAAATTTTTCAAGTAATGAAAATAGAGCTGGATTTTTCACAATAGCAATGAAATTTCAAATTAGCATCTAAGCCATTTAAAATTTCCAAATTAATCTTTCGCAGAAGCATTTAATCATCGATGTAAACGTTCCTCAAATGTTTACCGTTGAAAGCGTCGAACGGATTTTTGTCGATCGGAGTGTGTACTCGCTCCGTGAGCCTTAATCCGTGAGTGACCGAATTAAAACACTGAGGAGTAATAAAACGATTGGTAGCTTAGTGTATTATTTATTCATGAATGTAAAAAAGTGGGTAAAACATTCGAATCCCCATAGCCACTCTTCTGACTCAACTCGCTAATAAATAAAATCAAAACATCGACCCTTCCCGAAAACATCGAAAAGTAACGATCGGCACTGCAATCGTTTCATTATTCTGTACCGCATTGTGTACAGCACACTGTGAACGTTTTCCATTTACGTTAAATCACCCCGGTGTGGATAAATGCGTACAGATCCGGCAGACTGCCAGAATGCGAAACACAAGCGACAAGCCTTTACCATTCACTCGCTCGTAGGATGCTTTCCCATTTGTTTCCCATTAATTGTTTTCCATCCGTGTTGCTGGTAGGTGATTAATTTGTGCTTTTCACTCGTGGCCGTAGCTTATGGGTACCCTAGAACAGGGCGAAGCTCGCACAAATAACACACACATACAAACACACAAAAAAGTATATGGTCCCCTTTTAAAACGTGACAAAATCCACTATAAGGTTCACTTAAACGGTTCGCTCTTGTGGCACCCGTCCCCGCACCCGACGGTATGCGAATGGATGGACATTAGTGGACGGAAATGGTTTCATTTATTTCGGTTTTTCGTGTTGCTGTTGGTTTAAATGCATTTCTTTTTTTCATTCCGCTACATCCGTTCGCTTCCCCCCCAGCTGGTGAATGTTCATTCGTACCCCATTTACGAAGAATTATAATGCGCACGTTTAAGCCATCGTACCCGGCACTCGGCTATGCATATTGAAGCGGGCATGTTAATGTAAGCTAACAGCAGAGAGAACAAAAAAAAAGCAACCATTTTATAAAAGTCACAAAGTTGGAAGAACGCAACAAACAGCAAAAACCAACAACGTACAAACAAAATACGTCCCGCTTCCTATCTGGACCTTCACGTGCACATGAAACGCTGGTCCATGGTGGAATTACCATCTGCGCCATTGTTGTCACCGACCTTCGATTCACCAGCAGCCACTTGCATAAACAATAGGACAGTTTCCGTTCGAAGGAAATGTTGCTGCATGTGTATCGCCCCTTTATTACACACACCCCGGTGCCAGAAACATAACCCGGTTTTAATTACCACTCTACCGTTTTGGTATTATTTTTACGTTGATGGGTTGTGTCCACGAATCCATTACATTTGCAACTGTGAATGGGAATATGTGCTGGAAAGGGAATGCAAAAACATTCCGATATGATGGACTTTTTTTTACATTTAATTCACATTCAAATGGCCAGGCCATGCGTCTTCTTACCAATCGGATGTACATTATTGCACAGTTACTTAATTGTACTGTTCATGCAAAAAAAAAACTACATCGACAACCATTTGGTGTGTAATCGATAAACTATAAACAAAGAGGTAAACCATTTGAGAAGAGAAGGTTAAAAATCATTGCAAATAAATAGCGAGGTTTGATAAATAAATGTCACTTCTTAATAGATTTTTTACGAACTACCAGGCGCCTCCATCTGATGTTAGTACACTTGAGTGTTGCGTAAAATTGATGCGTGAATCAGAATGAATATTTTTGTTTTGGACCTTTATTTTGCTTTCAGATTCTTCAAACTCAAATTTCTTTTTTCTACACCATTTTATATTATTGTGGCCTCCGAAAAATATGTTTAAACATTTTCATAAACCTGGTACTGCTAGGAATTTTTTTTTTGTTGAAGTTATCTTAGCTGTTAAATCTATCACTTTGCTTTACTCTGTCCATACTCTAAATATTGAAGAGCCGTTTTTTTGGAACTAGATATTTTGAACAGTAGAACAGCTGGAAGGACGCTGGGCCATTGAAGTACGTCCTTCTTTGCTATTATATGGTGTCTAGGTCACGTAAGACAGGAGCGGCCGAGAAGACTGTGGCGCCAGTCTTCGAACGGACAGGACCGAAGTTCGAATTCCATTCGGGCCGTTCCCCCGTACGCAGGACTGACTATCCTATTCTGGGTACATTCAAGTCACAGAATCCAAAAATGGCAGACCAAGACCTCACGAGGTTGTAGAGCCACAGAAGAAGAAGAAGAAGGTCACGTAAAACTTATTATACCACACACCCGGAGAGTCGGTCCTTGCTACGAGCGAACAGTCCGAATAGGAATTTATTCCTGTTCCGTCATGTGAAAGGTCCGGCGCCGATACCACTATCCTATCGGGCGAATTACAATATTTACGAGAAAACAAATCAATAGAATTTTATTCTAGCAGTAATAAGGTCATTAAAATTGTATAAAAAATCTTTTTTTCTTAAACTAAGTTAATGAAGTGCGTGATGGAAAGTGATTTAATATCTATTTCCTCCATGAATAAGTTTCTAGTTGAGTGCCCCTGACACTCACCGCTTCCACTATCCATAAGTATCGAAAACAATCCATAATTAAACGAAACCGAACGAAGCATTTCTTTTGCGATCAGTTAATGTATCGCTGCGGGAACAAGCGCTTATATGACATAAATCCTTGAGGTTTCTAGAATTTCGGAGAATTAAGTACTCGTTTTTTCTCCTGATGCACTAAAATTTTCAAATTTACTCACAAAAAAAAAACAACCCCGGCTCTTTTATTCCTCTTAAACCATGGCGGTTCCATAAATCACTGAAAACTCATCAATTTTTGAGAATTAACGAATTCTAGAAACATTACCCAAACTGCTGCAATAGAAAACGCCTTCGCGGAATTGGTACGAAACAAATTTGGACGTAATTTTGGACGTCCGCTCATGTAACAACTTTGCCCCCAACTTCATACTGTACGAGACGATGTGAGAGATTAGGTTGATGGGTGAAACACATCATGCATTATGGAACGAAATCGTCCACCCACCCGAACCCAGCGACGGCGAAGCAAGAGACGAAACAAAATCGATCAAAACTTGCTTCTGTTGCAACAAACTGTTTCGGTTGGTTCGTGGTGCCTCTGCACAAAATCGCTTTTTTGTTTTGCCTCCCCCTGCGTTCCTGTTTGCTGGCTGGATCCATTACAAAGGAGAGCTTTTTACATGGACACAAACCTAGCGCTCACTCAGCTCGGTAAGCGGGATGTCCTTCAGCTGGTGTGTGTGTGTGTGTCGGTAAAAATCGATCGATCGAGCACAATTCTATCACGTCGAACATCCGGTTCGAGTTCGAACGTGGAGAAGATGGGAGGAAGTTAGTAAAGGTAAAGGCCGGGATGAAGAACGTTCTGTAAAGGATTCAATGGAATATATGTATGCCCTCGTTCAACCATACTAACCGACCCGGTACTGACATTGATGATACGTACGTTAGGCATTGTGGTGAGTATTTTTAGGTCAATCTATTCAAACCACGGCACTGCAGCTTGCTGATATTGAAAAGCGGGCTCTTTCCCATTGCATGTATTGCCTTTCTCGGTATACGAAAGAATGGCCATCGTCTATAGCTTTGTGTGCGAGCAGTGAGGAAAAGTTTAACCGCTCACTATAAAGTATGCAGGTTGTAATGTACGCTTTTGTAACGACAATAGTGAAGTAAGCTTTAACAAAACACACACTTTCTTTAATATTTTCTTCTATGTCGCTCACTTAATTCAGTGTACATTGGTGTAGTGTACATTAGGAATGTCTAACTTATATGATGACTGTTTCGCAAAAAAGGTAATGAACGAACATTTACTCAAAAGCCGCATTTCGATAGAAAATGAAGCTATCCATTTCCAAACTGCTCATTAGTAGGACGTCCGTACAGTTTTGATTTCCGCTGTGGAGAAAAAAAAGCCTTCAATACCAAGGAAACTGAACGATTTTGTTTCACGGAAAAACATTTGATATTGATTTTACTGATGAAATCGTAATTGGAATCATAACAGAACGAGCCACCATCCACATGGACGTGGCTATCCGAAGCACTCCAGCTTAGACGTGAATGTTTGGTGCCCTGGCCGCCGCCCCACACTCATTCATTTCGCTCAATGTCAATTAACCAAATGATCGATGCTTACAAATTGAGTTTATCGCAAGCATAACGTTGCTTTTCAAGAGCATCTATCCCTGTAGAATGTTTTGGAACACAAACACCCATCTAACCATTATTTTGAACCTGCTGAACTGCACGGGTACAAAAGAGCAAACGGCTCGTCTGTAGTACAACCATTAAAACTCGCTAATGAACGACCGGTTGTCTGCTGTGATAACTGTTCGCTGTCAAGCCCAGCAAAGCTGGAAATGTAAAGAAACGTAACATTGTAGGCAAAAACTTGTAGCAAAATCAATATTACGAATCACTATCGGGAAAGAGGACGTAGATTCAATGCAAAAGCACTTACGTCTCGCCCCGGTTTGGTCAGATGGGAAAAAACCGTGGGCTGAAAGGGGAGGAAGGAAGGGAGACAGTGGGGGTGTAAAATAAATGTGCCAAAGTTTTGGCATTCCCAAGTAACTCATAGTTGATTTGTTTGCGTCAAACTCTTCCCTGCAGTGCAGTGGCTACAACCAACCAAACAGCTAGCATCGACAGCATCCATCCCCTCCCACTCCCCAGCATGGGGATGCCCTGGAGGTAAAGTCTTGTTTGACAGAAACATTTCAACACCGAACAGCGGCCGTTTGTGGAGGCAAATGAAACTTACTCCAACAAAAGCAGGAAGAAAGTTTTTGCGAACAAACGAAAAAAACAAGAAATATATACGTATGCTCATACTTGAGGGCTAAAGCGTTTCTCATGGAGCGCAATCGCAGATGTATATGGAAAGTTTTTAAAGTTTTCTCCATAAATCACAGCTAAAGAACGGAGCGGGGGGGCAAAAAACGGCCAGGTACCAGGTGAACTGGAACACAGTGTTCACGGGCAGCATTTTATTTCCTTATTCTTGCTTGAAGAACCCAACACGAGATGAAGTCCATACCGTGAGAGTGGGGTGGAGTTCTAACGCTTATGCCCGGTAAGCTCAAGTGCCGTTTGGGCAGGACACGGATAGGAATCTCTGCCCTTCTCCGCATTACGTGCTACGGATATTCACTACCAACCTTCCGGTTACGCTTACGATAGCAGAATTTCTTTAATATTCTTAACCTTGTTCAAAATGCGCATCTTTTAAATTGCTGCCCTTCCACACACACACATACATACACACACACGTACTCTACGTAGAAACCATGAACGGATCCGCATCGAAGCTCTTGGAGCATATAATGCTCCAATGCAATGAATCAGCCCCTAGAGAGCTTGGAGGGATTATTTCATACGAAACCGCACTGCTCTCCAGCGAGGACGCACTACCCGGCCACCGCCTTCGGACGAGGCATTCAAGCATTTAAGGCTTCAGGTTTCATAACGCACCGTACACGGACACTGTCGCACTGTACGCTTTGCTCGGGCGAGTAACCCTCCGACTGCTCGAGTGCTCGATCGTCGTGTACCTCTGGCTGGTGTAGCGGAAGCGTCACCGTTACTGAAGCGAAGAAGCGATGTTCATGGTCCGGGGTTTCCGGGGTGGCTTCTGGTGGTTTTATACCCCCCAAGGACGGTACACGGTTGGACGGATACACGTTGCGTTGCCTCGTCTTCGTGCCGGAAATGAGATGATGAGATGGTTGCAGAGCACCAGCACCAGCACCATCTCGTAATATCAATCGAAAGAGCAGCACCGTAGGGAGATGGTAGTTTGTACTGGCAGATGGGAGCTTCCTTCCCGCGTGTGGATTTGATTCGTTGCGCGTACGCTCTTCAAGGATTCGGGGAATTTTGCAACCATTTCCTAGATGAAGTTGGCCGGAAGAAGCTAACAATTTCTTGCCTCGTGCCTAACAATCTTTAACTTGCATTAAGATATCGGCGAGAGATGTAAAATGGTGTAATAGTTTACTATAAAACTATACTATAAGTGTTGGAAAGATTCATAAGACGTCAAGCTCGTCTAATAACGCATTCTATCGCATAACGTATAATCCCATATCACATCCCATAAGTATCGGATTGAATCAGTAAAATAGCTTATCATTCAAGATTCATTTCAGTATCGTAGCAAAACATTTCCAAGTCCTCTTAAAGGACTCTCTCTCTCTCTCTCTCCGTACTTCACCGTAACCACCAAATCGAAAAGGATCTTCTGAAGCATTCGATGGAAATGCATGCGATAGCTTATGCTGCTGCTCAGAAATTTAAACAAAACAAACTTATTGATTTCCTGTGAAAGTTTTTCAACAGCTGCCTTACCACACAGTTAAGTGGAACGGTATTTACCCAAGTCAGCCAGCCAGCAAAGACCTGTTCTTCTTCTTCGAAATCGAAGGTTTTGCAGTAGAAGTGAACGTAGTTTCTCCCGGAGAAAACGGTTCTTTACGCAACCGGTAAGAGCGGACATTGTCCTTCAGGTTCAGGACTTGCAAATGAACCTCAAACTCCTATGTCGAACGCGTTTCATGTGGCAAAGTTTACGAGCCACTGTTAACGACTGTTGACAGGTACGGTAAACTGAAGTTTTGCTGTAATGCTGCGCTTTTACGGAGTGCGTTCACCGTCTAGTGGATGGGGAATATCGCTTTGGGTGGTGAGAGAGAGTGAGAAGGGGAAAAACAGTTTACGAAAAACCTTTTTCCAATTCATTTCGATGGAAAATCATTTTCAAATTTTGAGCCTGGTCGGGAGAGATATTCCCCTTTGAAAACTTTTCTTTCCGTACCTTTCTCGTCTGTACCAGTGGTCGGCAACGTGCGATCTGCGAGTCCCATTTCAAATGTCATGACTTTTCGTCGAAATTGGTCTAATCTTGCAGAAAACTTCCCCAAATATTGTAGCAATGTTTGCAGCATATTGTTTGATTCCTTGAAATTGTTTAAAAAATTCTCGAAAAATGCCTTAAATTATTCTTGATGTGCTTTTCGCGATACTTCGGAGAATTTAAAACTTACAGTGTGTATCGTAACTAAAAGTGCACCCCTTTTTTTATTGAATAAGTGGGAACTGTTGGAGATGTATGTAGGAAAACATAATGTTTTGAGGAGTTGTAGAGAATACAAAAATATTTGTAAGATGAAAAATGTTAATTGAGCGAGGGAATAGGATCACCTTGTATCAAGAGCGCGAAGGACTACGACAAAGATCGTATAAAAGGCGATCAGTAGTTAGACGAACAGAAGAGCGAATATATCAAGAATATGGTTCGGTTCGTCGCGTATAGTTGTTCTAGTTGTGTTTTC
>AXCM01002855.1:0-29580 GCA_000473375.1 Anopheles culicifacies
CTAAAAACAAACGGTAGAAAAGATGTTTTGGGACATTTTTGCTGTGCTTATTCCCGTACTATTTACTTTGATATTTTTTTCACAACTTCTGGTTGGGTAATTTGGAGGGACTTTCGTGCTACCGCGAACTCCCGTGTAGTACGTGCACATTTTGTTCACCCTTATCAGTGGGTAGCGCGGAGAATGTTAACGAGTAAAAGAAAGCAAACTTTTACCGGGTAACTTGGCCGACAGTTTGCCCTGCTTTACATCTGGAACGTGGGTTAAAGGTACAAGAGAAACGGACAACATTTCCACCGTAGTATTATTGCACCTGAATCTGGTGTAGCTGTCAGCCTTGGTGCGTCTTACAATCTTTGGAAATTTCTTTTCCGGTATTTTTTTTTGTGATACCTCCCTTGCACTTACGATGTAAAAAATAAAAGAATCCGGAAGAGTTTGCTCGCGTTTCGGGGGGAAGGGTTCGAAATTTGGGTAAAAGCACGTTTTTATCTTTTATCGTGATTTGGATGTCGCGCTGACCCGGTATCTAAATGTGGATGCTCGATCTAGCGTTACCGTTCGGTTTGATTTCAGTTGTTTGCTTTCGGAGGTTCCGGTTTATTAGGGGTGGAAACAAGAATTTCACGCTTTCTATTGTTTGTACGATAAGATAGCAAATGTTTGCACTATGATGAGGTAGTGTAAATTATTCAGTGATGATTTTTCCACGAAATTTGAGCTTTCCGCTATTGGGAAAGGACAGACGTGTTAGTTACAATAGTATTTCCGTTGATGGTTGGAGATTATTTGAAAGAAAAACACTTCCATAAACAAACGTTTCATTCAGGTTGTTTTCTTCATAAAAAGAGTTTGTTCGGTAGTACTATTTTAAAACGAGCGAGGTGCTACGTGTTATAAATCGGTTGGAATATAATGTTTATGTGCTCTCCATTGTACGTTCCTACCAGTTTTATAGCGCCTGGTGCTCCTTAGCAACCTGGTGACGCAACTCAGGTTAGGGTTTGTGCATTCCGGAAAAAAGGTGGCAAAGATTTAATATCCGGCTCGGTTCGATTCGGCGAAGTAAAACCCTTTTTGAATGAACCACCGGACATAAGGACTAGGTGAAGACCCTTTCGAACCCTCCTGTTGTAAAAAAGCACAGCTACACTGTCGGCAAAAATCTGTAAACAATGGTCCGTTGCTATGGTTACCTAGTCGTAAAACGGGGAAAAGCATCAAACATCCTTCCAAATCCTACGCAGGGTGAATTATAGAAGGATTCTGTGGAGCATCCCGTACGAGTGGATGGACGAAAGGAACAATGAAAAGCTCACCAAATACAAAAGTAGAAAGGCCCAAATCCATCATAGATGATTCTTTTTTATGGGAAATAGAATTGTTTGCTTGTTTTTTTACGTAATCGGTGGTCGACACCAAGGCAACATGAATAATCTGACTGATATGCAAAATTACCAAATTCTGCTCAACTTTATGACGCTCTTAAAAGCAGATAATGCAGTAATCTTGTTCCGTGTGGCGCAAGTTTGCTTTCGTGTTTTGTATTGTTTGTAATTAAAATTATAATATACAAGCATGCTACTTAAGCATCGGATTAGCTTCTAATTGATTGTTTACCGTGCGTCTTAGTGCGATTAAGACTCTGTCCGCCATGGTGTCCCCGTCACTTGTTGCGAGCTTATACTGCTTACGATATCTGCAAACAAACGATGCGCGTGACAT
This sequence comes from Anopheles culicifacies, assembly GCA_000473375.1. Lineage (NCBI taxonomy): Eukaryota > Metazoa > Arthropoda > Insecta > Diptera > Culicidae > Anopheles > Anopheles culicifacies. The sequence goes on from AXCM01002855.1 coordinate 1,726, forward strand.
CGATAACACTAATACGAGATACTAACAACGTACCTCCGTTCACAGTACGGAGTTAATGTGATGTGCAGAGAAAAATTAAAGAAAAATCTCTCGTACGACAGAAAACAAACAACGGGCTCAAGATTATTTTTTGTTATCTGTTTTTCTATTTGAGTCAGGACTAGGACACTGCACTGGAATGTGTACTTAGACATGCCATTATTTAAAAATGCATTACATTTTCCATGGATTTTTCTCTCACTGCACAAAACTCGGACAAGAACCTGTGGTACATCACTCCAATAATAAAAAAAAAAAAACGTTTTCGTCATAAAATTGCTGTCTGTTCACGTGCCGTCTCGTGGTTGAAACGCCTATAATTTCCTGGCGTACTGTTACCCGAGGGAAATAGCATAACGAGCACCATTGCCTGGAAAGGTAAAGTCAAAAAGATTTCCACAGTACACGAGCTCACGGTGTGTGCTCGTTTAATTCTGCCTCATGGATGGAAAATAAATTTTTCAGCTTCCAGCCCGGGTCTGTCTCGATGAGGTTTTATTGTAGCTTTTTTGTGGCCCTGCTACTTTTACCAGCCGCTTGCAACCGTCGCATTCAGATTCTCTGGCTTAGTTGATAATGATGGCAAAGGATTTTTTTTTTTGGTTCCGAAACGAGACCTAAGAGACTCACAAATTTGCGCGCTTTCAACTTACAGAAAAATCCCGACCGGTGCTCAGTGCTTTACAGCTAAAGACAGGCTGTTGCGCGATAGAAACGAATAAAGGGGAAAAGATCTGGCACACGCAGATAAAATCTTTCCAAAAAACGAGATACGTCCTAGCATTGGGGGTGTTCTCACGCTGAGCTTCTAGATGGGAATTTATTTGCATTTATTTCGTTGGATCGAAGTACTGAGGAGTACCGGAGGAACAAAAAAAATCAACAAATGGTGTCTTGTGACAGGCAAGACGAGCATAAATCTTGATCAACGAGAAAAACCAGAAAATCCTTTCGAAACTTCACCAAAGGACAAGATAATACCCCGCAATCAGCGGTGCCAGTTCGGGCGAAGGCGTACACTTCCCTCCACCAGGTGATTAATAATGTTGACGCAGCAATAGGAACTGATTTCGACGGTATCAATTCGTCGTGGCGGAACATTTCGCGATCCGTGGAAGAGGCGTCTTTTGGGCTGATGGGTTTGCGCTTCATAAACCCCATTCTGTCAGCGCTTCTTGGCACGACCTGCTTCTTGGGCGTCAATTTGGGTAGGTCTTTATTAATTTTTCCACGGTTTCATATCCTTCCCCGGGACGCCATCATAAAGTCATCATCATGAGCGAAAATGTCATACCGTCAGTAGGGCTAAGAACAGAAAGGAACATAAATTTGCGATGGTTTTGGTTTCGTGGAACTGCTCATGAAAAGTCATCAATGGTGTCTGTTTCGTTCGTACGGTTCGTAGAGAAAACCAGAGCGCAGGACAGGTGTCGTAAAAAATAACCATTTTTATTTCCGAAGCGTATCCTCGTTAAAAAGTCAACATGAAATCCAAGAACGGTAGCAGCGAACACGCTTCGCTTATTTACACTTAAGCTCAACTATATATACAAATACTGATACGGAAGTACTGGTAGCGTGGTGGACATCGGGAGGGTTGTTTTGTTTGTTCCATATCTGACTGTTTAATTCGTCCTTGTGAACGATGATGTCAACTCGGACTCAGATTCCGATCTCATCCGCCCTGCAGTACGCATTAAACAACACTCCACCGACCAATCATGCTAGTCACGGCGCACACGACAAGGACACCAATAAATCCAGCGAAGGAAGTGGCTGCCATGGCACCGCTTGCACCAAGTATTCCCGCCGCAGCAAGCCTGCTCGATGCAGGTGTAGTACCTTCGTACTGGTACACCAACCCATTGTCGGCAAACGGTTCGCCGGACGCGCCCGAGTACAGGTACTTGCCATCGCTGTTGAACAAATTGTCCGGCGTGTAGACGTAGCTGAGTGCGCCCGTTTTCGCACGCAGTATGCGGAAGTTCACCTCGAGCGGGTTAAGGCGGCCGGCGACAAAGTTGTGCAGTCGGTTAACCACCACGTACAGGTAACCTTCGTGATCAATGCCCATGCTATCCACCCACTGGATGTAGGTGGCATCTTTCGCGATGATCTGCTGGTTTGCCGCCGTGAACGGCTTGTAGCTGTCCCACTTGGCGATGGCATGTTCACCGAGCAGCCCAAAGTACAGCACACCCTGGTTGTCCATAAACATGCCGTCCGTTTGTGACTGCTTCTGGCCATAGTCTACGACGGCTTCGAGAATGTCACGTGGGGTCGCTCGAGCGTTGTACTCGGGGTCACGCAGAAGCGATGCTGGCAGCGAATAGATGTGGTAGCTAGACAGAGGGCTATAATAGACGTTACGCTCGTAATTCTGGCTGTTGATAAGCGTATCCACAACCGGTTGGTCCGGAGAAATGTTGGGATTGTAGTACGGACCGAGAGCGATACTATCGATGTGGATTGAAAAGTTTAGCTCAGTACCATTGACACCGAACCGGACCGCATTACGGGCGGCACGCATCGAGTTGTTCTCTCGCACCTTCCACGACTTGGTGAGTCGTCGCGAGAATACCACAATGCCTGGATCGGCCCCACTGTTGTCAGTGATGTAGGCGAACCCTCCGAATGCGTCGTCCACAACGATCTTGTTGAGATAGTTATTGCCGGCCGGTACAACAGACTCCGGGAACTGATAGCGTAGAACGATACTGCCGTTGCGTTTCAAATCCAGCAACAAGATCTTCGGTGGACAGACGACATGATCCTTACCTACACAAATAAGAAAGAGAGTGTATTGCTTTATGGAGATTCCCTTTATGAGTGGCTCTACTTTGCCCACTTACCCCGTGTTAACGTTTCGGTACGCCCAGAATCGACGACCCACATGATGCCATGCTTGTCGACAGCGACACCCTGAACAAACTGTAACGCAGAACAGTTTCCTCGTTCGTTCATCTCCCAGGATGGGAACGGTACAATCTCCGGATCGGTACGGCCATTGTTTTCTGGCCTTACAACATATCCCAGCGTCGCCGGAACTCCCGGCAACATGCGCGGTATGGTGAGATAGAGTCGATTCGCAAACGGTTTACAGTCGGAGATGAGCACATTCTTCGGGATGTAGTGTCCACCGTACAAGGCTTGGGCTCGCTCGTCCTCATTCGTGAAGGCAAAATCGAGCACATTCCATTCGTACACTACCCGGAACTGCTTCTCGCCCGGTGCGGTCGGTACCGAGGGTGTCGGGGGAGTGAGACTGTCGAACGATTGCCGACTGTCCTCGTTAGTTTGCTGCCCCAGTGCACACCCGATCACTAGCACCAACGCGATCAACCTTCGTGCCATCATCAGGAGGTTTCACCCGAGACACGGTGACCGTCTTAATCAATTAATTTGACGCACTGTATATGATCGTAACGCTTCACTTTCAGCAACTGCCACAAAAAAGTTCAGTGTGGGTTCGGGTATTTTATTTTTCGGACTTCACAATTAATCACCTTACTAAACGATATTATTGGTGACCCGGTTCTTCTTTCGATGAGCACCGGTTAGACACTGCTGTGTGCTTGTTGGAGACGGAGTCAGGCACGGTGCTAGCCGCCCATAATACACACACGCACACAATCGCCCAGCGCCAATTATCACTTCACTTTGGTCGTGCTTTTGTCTGGAAAGGGAAGAAAAAAAAAAAAGACGCAATGAATTGGTGCGCTGTCGATATCACGAGCTTCTCCTGGGGATGGTGTATGGACCGACTGCAAGCCACTCGGGTCGGGAACGAGAAGGTGTTAATTTAATTTGCAATAATTACGCGATCGCTTCACGAGCAAACGATGATTCTGCTGGTGGTAAAGGCAGTTACGAGGACTCTCGGTATGAACCATACAGCCAGTCTTTAACTCTCTACATCGTAATACATAGGCGTCACAGTCAGCTGAGCGGAAGGTGTGCTGTTGGTAGTACGATTGGAGGTCATCCTAATGTAAATTGCAAGCGACCCTGTCGGCCACCTAGTGGGCAGGCGATAAAAGAAGTGATCAACTTTCCCGCATGTGAACGTGGCTTGGACGCAAAAAAAAACACTTTTCCCCATAGAACCACGGTAGAATCTTGAAAAATTAATTAATATGCTTCCAGTTTGTTTGAGCTTACCTGCACCAAGCAGATAGTCCCAGGTAAAGATGAAGGATAAAAACAGATCCTAGTGTAGGCTTCTGCTCTAACTTCTACTCCATCCCGTAAGCATTATGGTGTGGTGCGCTTTTTTCCCCATTTCCCTGCAAATGACCACTCAAGTGAGGAGTGGAGTCGCACAGTTCCGGCGGGTTGTAATTCATTCTATTTTATTATTTCCGCAATGGAAAGTGCTGGACGTGTAACAGGAACGATCGGTACGGTTGTTTCCGGTCGCGTGTACCCATCGGGGAAAGTTAAATGTTCGCCCAGGGCAAGCATCAAAGCCGAACGTACCACACGGATGAGAAGCTGTGGGTTTGTTTTTCGCGGTGCAAATAATTGCAATTTTTCATCGCAATTATGCTAATTTAAATGGGTAAATGGGAGGATTGCCTTTGTTACTTACATAAGACCGAACGCTACACGCTATTGGAGGCTTTCATTTCGTTGGTAGTTGTACTTGAGGTCCATTTATATTTCCAAATTCTATGTAAAGGATTCACTTTATTGTGATCTCACACGAATGTTCAGGATTAGTCGAAAGAAACATTCGTCAGTATGTTTCCCTCAGCAGTAATAAAAACTCTTTCTAAAATATTGAATAATTTATGCATCGGACGCATCTCATCGCAGCGGATAGAGTGGGCAAGCTAGTAGAATAAATTTGAATAATTAAATTATGCCATTATTTGCATTCGGTGCATACATAACGCCACCGGGCGGATGGGCGTTTATCGTCGGTAAATCATTTAGTAATGGTCCACCAACCGAAAATGGTTTGGAATCGATGCTCTTGCAGAATCACAAAAAGGTGCTTTCGTTTTAAAAGTATTTTTAAAATAAAAAACCGGGTTGATTGTTTGTACAGAAAATGTGTCAGGTCTCGGTAGACCAAGGAAAGAAGATATTGCCGATGCTGTTTGCACTCATTATTTTCTTGCTTCTATTTTTGAACCAACCCAACGTCACTGTCCAAAGCAAATAAAAAACATCACTGTTATCAAACACTTGGGGCTAGGATTAATATGCGAAACACGAACGCGGTCACAAAAACAGCACCTCAGAACCAAATCGCGTTGCAAAAGTCTTGGATGCAAAAAAAAAAAAAAATTATTCGAGCTCCGTTACGAAAAGGCAACCGACGATTAGCACTTTGATTTGTAGCGTAACCGCAGCTAAACTTCCAACTGACGGCAAAATGGACAAATAATTAATCAAACTACCGTCCCGTGGTGTTTGGATGGAATGGCTTTGCCGGTTGCAGATAAATTCTTCCCGCATCACAAGCTGCAGTTATTGAGCGTCGCTTCGGGATTTAATTGTACCGATGATTGATTGCCAGCTGCAAATCCGTGCGGATGCAGCTGAATTTGACACGGTTTCAAATCACGGCCGGTATTGCATCCCATACTTCACCGTTACGGCACGACGGCCAAGTTCAAGAGCACTTAGGTGTTCCATCCATAAGCCAATAACGGCATAGCTGGAGGCTACAATAGTCTTCTAGTACAACGCATTATTAATATCGTGCAGCTTGTTCCTCTTGCTTACAATCTCATAAACCACCAGAGAATCCTAGTCATTAGTGTTGGGACGTTATTATTTGCTTAAGCTCGATGTCAATCTTCGACACCCGCTGTTTCACCCCGCATTGTTGCTGCTACGAAATTGACGACAACCAACGACAAACGCAATCATACTGACCGGCTCGTGTCACACGGGCGGTGGTGGTAGTGATTTGTTTTTGCCATGATTGTGATGATGTTGCAATGAAGCGTACTCCACCTCACCAAACATACGGTCGGTCGTCCAATTGGAGACCGTTTAACGAAGCAACAAACAATCATGATCGAAACTATCGACGATACTTCGTGTCCCTCCTTCCACTCGCAAGACTTTCTTGCCCAAGCAAACGTGCTCCAATGAGTCTGATTGATTGATCTCATCTCGTAATCATTAGGCGGTTCCTCCAACTACAACCCGGGAGTTTGCGGAATGGAGTGCCGGAAAAGGGGAGGTTCGAGTCGCAGTGTATTGCGCACAATTAATTTACACGTCAACTGCAGGGTTTGATTTTCTCACCATGCCGAGATCGAGATCGAGTTTGCGAGTGGACAATTAATTCCTAGATTGATACACCACCGGAGGGCTAATCGTGGGAAACTCGTGCTGGAATAACGATCATTGCCTTCCGAATGCAAATCTAATATTCTCCACGCCATCTGCATCAGTGCCGTTCCGATATGACTCACGGGTGTGAACGTTCGTGTTGGTACGTCGGAGATGGCACTAGGCATCCTGTACGTGCGTTATTCATACGTCTAGCTAAGGTAGCTTTACGCACAGAGGACAATGTTTACGTTTGTGTTTTGCTTTACGTTTGCGTACCAACGCATCACATCGACAGTGAAACTCGCACCGGCTCAATGCCGATGCATCGGTTATCTCTCACACTAAGGACGGGGCGTGTACGGCCCAGCGACGACACAGGAAACGGACACACAAAAAGGCCGTCGGCAGCTCGACGCGACACAAATCGTTTGTTAAAGGCCGTGGTTGTTTAGCACCGTGCAGACCCGCATACATCACACGCTTCATGACACTTTCGGTTACACTCAAACCGTGTGCCCGAAAGGGCCCAAGATGGTCCGACACTTTTCTCGCCCGCCGCTTGCACAAGTCTTCCGAGTGTATGCTCAGGCACGCACGCCACCGTCCCCACGGTGTATGAGAGTTATGGTTTTAATTTCTTCGCCCGAATCATTTTCACTTTAAACCACCGTCACTTTCGTGACCTTCGGGTGGGAGGCGTATATTGCACGACACGAGTCCGTCCACATTCCGTCCGGAAGTTCCGCCGACATGTTTTCTACACTGCAAACTCACTTAACTCACTTCCGAATGGCCAAGCGAAAAGGGGGCAGGGAGTAACCACTCTTGAAACAACCTTTAATGATCACCCAAAAAAAACACGCTTCACATAAAAGTAATAATTTGCCATTCGTTCGGTGTACTATCGGTGTGGGTTAACCCCGTCAATTTAGAAGGCCTCACAGAAGATGCCGGTGCGTGACACAACTTTTTAAATAACTCACTTCAACACACCCTCGATCGGCACTCGTGGAACACGGTTGTTTGCGTGCGTGCTGCTGCAAGATCATCCGAACGTCAACTGAGCGGCATCGCCGGATATCGAGGTGTAGATATACACTTCGGCCAGTGCTAAACACATCGCCGCACTTTACCATGGATGCTCTCACTTCTTCTTCACCGAGACGATCCGATTGATCCGTCGCTGATTAAAGAGGAAGACTCTGTCCTACGGTTATGGTAGAATGGTGGGGTGTACATCGCGTACAAAAAAATACGCGTGTTAATTGTAACGCTTTGAGGAGCAAAAGATATATGCTTCAACAATATTGTATCACAAAACATTCCGATGCAGATGAGATTTGCCTTCAACATTGACGCCAGTATTAATTTTGAAGGAAGTTATGATCACGATGAAGAACACTATTGAACCGCAAACAAACAGTGCGTTTGAAATTCTTCATGTCCTCCCCAACAAGTCAGGTGGCATCTTTCTGCGACAAACTTGACCCACTGAGTACGTGAGTTGTTTGTATCCGCCAAACTACGCAAATGCTCATTGAATATGGTTGGTTTTAGCTGTTTGTGGTCACTGCTTTGAAGTCAGCCTGCATAAAGGGGGAAGGGAGCAGTCAATCGGTTAGTGCGTAAATTATCCATCGTCACCTACACTGTCTGGAGGAGAAGAATCAACGTCGGGGATCTATCATTCTTCGCTAGCAAACTTCTTCAAACGAATCGAGAGCTTCTTGAGGTAATTGATGGATGGAATTCCTTCTCAATGGATGTTTTGGAGCAGTTATTGTATTGTTAAAGAGGTTTGAATTACACTCCGCTTGTACAGTTCGAGCTTGGTGACGTTTGTTGAACGTAATGGCGGTTGTATAAATTAAGTATTCTAGAGCTTCCCTTGTTAGGTTGTGGGAAGGAAATAGAAATTACTTTGTAGTCAGCAGAATCGATTTTATGGAGGCCTTTTTATGGTTTTATGATGGCATCACATCATCAAAGCGTTGTACCGATTCTAAGGTAGTCCATTGGCTGCTACCTTCCCTCATTAGCTTCCTGTGCGGGCAGTGACGGTTATCGGCTAGTGAAATATTATCTCATTTGTAAAAATGTTATTCCGTGAACACGTAATGGATCATACGTATGCATCGATGCTAGAACTTTTAAAACGTGCCAATTTTCTTTTTCTACCACACGATATGATTCACTCAGAAGCTTGGTTTCGCGTTATATAATGGTAGTATACATTCCCACGATCATCCCCGGGATGCGGTGGTACACCTTCGAATGGATGCCTTGGATCGTTTAGAATTATTACCCAGAGCCAGGTTCGCGCGCTGGGTGGATTGTCCCATAGAAATAGTTTTTCATGACATGAATACTAAATCAGTGTAACTAATTGCCACTCGCACTCATCGGGTGTACAGCGTCACTGAATCGACATCGCGTTGTATTGTAATTATAAACTACATTAGCTCCCAGTGGCGGGTAACGTCAGAACGCTTGGCGTTGGGAGATGGAATGGGACACGATTTGCTTACTACAGCACGAAGGAAACGCTACGATGACTCGCATCCATGTACGATGGCTGGAATGGTTTGTAAAGGGATAGGAAGGTGATTGTCGACTGCTCGAATGAAGTGTTCACCCGATAGGAGGTCCATCAGATATGGACCTCCACTCGATGGTTGATAGAGTATGGCCAGGTACGGGTTTGGTCACCATATCACATCCGTAACGTTTATCGTTTTGGCGCTGACAGGATACAAAGTTCCGTGAGAGTGAGTTTCAGTAATTATAGCCCCGGGAGTGTGGAGATACACAGTTACATTATTGTGTTCCTTTCCGTACTCGCGTCACAAGCATGCTCCTAGGTGCTTCCGGAAGCTTGGATGGTTTTTAGCAATCTCTGGTCCTATTGCGCACCAGGGGCTGAACTTGACGGTATGGACAAGTTACAAACACACACACACACACACACACACACACACACACACACACACACACACGGCTCATCTATGGTAAGTTGATTTGAATTTATTCTCTATCGGTTCTCTATCGTTACCTGAGTTTGATGAGTCGCTCGACCATGACTTGGGTTCTCGTCCTCGGCGGGTGTCGTTTCAAGCGCTTTAATAGACAACCGTACTCCACTTTTAATACCGGCCCGATTAAACCCGGCAACCCGGGGTGTTCATTGTACCATCAAGCGGGATGCAAAAAGGCACATAAATGATAGCGTTTATTTTGATTGAAGAATAATTTATCAACCAACAAAAAAAAAAAAAAGTGTTGGTGATCGTAGGTGTGAACGGTCGGTAGAATCCCATGTACACATCACGTTACCAAAATGTGATTAAAGTTAATTGGAATCGTCACTTTTTTGCACATGACCAAGTTGCAGCAATTGTGATTCATTATCTGTGGGATATCATCAAATGCAGGACGCACTTTTTAGTGGGCAATAAAGAGTAATAAAAAATAAACTGCAACTTTTTTCAACCCCACGAGCAACTTCTGACACGTTGTTTGCGGAACTGTTGGCTCGTTACCGGCTATGAAGCGTTCATTCAGTGGCCTACGATCAAATGCGATTTTTCAAACTAGTCTGTTGTTTTGTTTGCGGATAATTAATTTCCTGTGTTTGTCATCATTCAGTAAATGTTTGTTTAGTTTTTTAATATTTATTTTTAATAACAGTTTTGCATTTCTCATGATCAAATATCTAATTATGGTAATTTATTTTCTTTTTCTGTATTTTATTCATTTTGTTTTTCATTATGACGGCTACATAGCCGTATTGTGAAACATTTCTTTATTTTAACTTACATTTTAATTTATATTACTTTCCATGCTACTGCTCACCGTTTAAAAGTAAAATTTGTTTTGTTTGTAATAGGAATATCACTTTTAGTTCTGACGACCTTACTCACCGTATGCATTAGTACTTTGAACTAGCAAACATTTCTGCTCCGTTAGATTTGTTCGATGTGTCCTCATCAAAGCCGTATTCGTTACAAGTCAACGGATGCTGATCGCGCCGCCATTATCTATCCTTGTTCGTATCCGGACACCGTCGTACGACCGTGCTGCTTCTCCCCAATGTCCCCAATAGCATCGGGCAGTGTCAAGTTCACCACACCGCATAAAACTTCGCCAATTTGCTTCCCATACGCATGCCGATAAAGGAGCAGCAAACCACAGCAAGCCACATTCCCGTACGGTCACCGAAGTGTGCGGACGTTTCGAGCCACTCGTGTTGGATTTGGCTACTCACGCTTAAACTGGTTTTTATCGTACGTCTCCAACTCCCCCACCGAGTGTCGAAACGGAAGCGAAGCGTTCAGCATCGAAGGCATCGGAACGCGCTCAGCCGGCTCCATATAGTGGATTAAGCGATCACGATCATACCGTGCCTGCACAGAACGCTCGATCGACCGAATGACCGACCTACCGGTGAGACGTTTGTTCACACACGCCGTGCAGGGCCTCGTTCCGCATCATTCGGTGGTTCAGAGCACACACTCAGTGCCTCGAGTGCCCGCTTAATCCATCTTCGCCCGGGCACCTTCGACGGTGATTTGCTCGAGTGCTTTGCTCAGTTGTTCACTTTATTTGTACTTCCTCTGATGTTTGCTCGTGTTTGTTGTTGTTATTGTTGTCGTTGTTGTCGTCGGACATATTGGTTAACAAAACCGCACAAATGTTCTCGTTGCTTAGCGGGAACGGTTTCGAGTTCACCTTGCGGTTCTCGGTGAGACGCATTTATCGGTCATTGGTTGTGGTCGGCAAATGGAATGTTTCCCTGGTAAGGTGGATGTCATATTTCGCTCAACGATTAATTGATTGTGCCCGATGGTACACCATTTCATTGGTATCATAAAGAAATTAGGAAATTTAAAATTTAATTTGCTGAAAGAAAAATGATTTAAATGTATCGAAGACGATGTTATTATAGTGGTTGCAACATTGATTAGTTGATTTGATGGAAATAATTCAAATATGAAAAATAAACAGTGATAAAAATCACGAGACAATTAACACTTGTGTGAAGTCACCCGCTTTTCACTGCTTGTCATACATTAGCGAGGTTCTCAAAATAGTATTCTTGCTAATCATGCCATTAGCGTGTTTTTCGAGCACGCCATGAACACATGTGATTTGATTAATTCCGTGAAATCAAACAATGCCAGAGGATATCATTTTCGTGTCAATCATCAACACTTACCAGATGAGTGGATGGCATATTTGTTACGTAAAGTAATATCCTTGGTTTGCACCATACGCCTTATAACGGCATTTTTCGTCGAGGTATATTATGATATGAATCCTTTACTATTTCAGATTTCTATAAATAAGCAGAGATGTTTCAGAAATGTAGATAAATTAAAAAATTCATTAAAACTTCAGTATCACATGATTAAGATATAAGATAGTAGGAGCAGATTAGTAGATAAGTTAGTTTAAGAAAATAAAACTCAGATTGAAATCTTTGCTCATAGGAGCAAGACGCACTTCAACAAATTACAAAAGCTTCAAGAAGAACTTCGTTACGTTAAAGTAGGGTTTGAAGATTATTTGATGGACAAGCTGGAATAACAATCATTGATCAGATCTTCATTGTATGGCAGATTTTGTAGAAGATTGTTTGAGCTTCAACTTCTCCTCATTTCAAAGGAACGGTGTAATAGTCACGATGAAGCTAAAATGCTGGTCAAGCTTAATAGACTTGTAAATAAGGAAGGGTATTCAGCACTCCGAACCCTTTTTTCTATGACTGAGTACATTGTGCGTGCATGTTTTCCACGCACCCTCGGATTAGGAATATCCAAGATTTAGGGTAATTTAGAGGTCCTCAACATATTTAAATCTTTATCAATATCGGATCAAATTTCATCGTCCACAATAGCATTGATACTATTCGGACATTAGACAGGGAATAAGTAAGTAAAGTAATGATTGTTTTAATTGCTTAAGATGCTTAGGTAGTAATAACACGTAGTTGTATAAATGGTGATGAGCTTTGATCCTCGGTCCTGCCGTTTTGAATAGCGGCGCTACTATCGACTTTAGAAATAAAAATTACATCAATTTTAAGAAACTTGATTCTTGTTCGCTTATTATTCGTTTCATTTATTGAGGAATAATACCAGCTTTATGAAACAAAAAGATAAAAACATAAAAACCAGTACGCGCACCGTTTTATGCATATGTCATCATTTATACAGTTTAATCGTGTTGTGGATCATGCTTTTTTATTGGAATTGCAATCGATTCGCGTTTTTTAAGTTACCTGTTTTTGTTCTGGCTTTCTGAATTGTTTACATGATGTTGCAAACGAAAGCTATAACTGCAACGTCAGAACTCAAATCTGGGCATCCAATGACGCTGGTTTATAAATGAAATGTAGGTGGGTAAGAACCAAATCTTCAAAAAAATGCTAACAAGTTGCACTTTGTCAAATCACGGTCGAAGAACAATCGTACACATAACGTGCAGTTTGCCGCCGTGCCAAGGTGTCAAAAGAACAAGCGAAATTTTGGATCCGTTGGATCTTCTGTATTTTTGGATGGTGTTTTGTAGACACAACAAACTGTGAGCACAAAATCCGTGCTCCGAAATGTTATTCATTATGCTTGCAATCGTTTCTCCGGTTTAATATTCCACTGTGGTATACATTACAAAACCCTTTGCTATCCAATAAGATGGAAGCGGGAAAGTGAACGATAGAATCACAGCAAGAGAAACACTGATGATGTTGCGTTTGGATGTTTAGGTTCATCGTTTGATGTTTTGTTGTTGTTTCCATTCGACACAATTCTATTCGCTAAGCTTTCGACAACATTTTTCATCAACGTGTTAAAGTGGTTTTTGTTTTTGTAGCTGCTTTATGTTGCACGCTGTCCATGTCACACCCGATGTCAAAAGTCACCATTGGAAGCTGCGACTGCAACAGAGACGCTGCGACAGAGACGAGGCAACAAAACAAGCGTCAATTGTATCGTAATTAATTATGCTTGAGTTATGTTGACGCTTTTTGTTGATGTGCCATATCTTTTCGGGCCATGTTAGCAGCTGTCTTCTTTTGGACACCATGTCGAACAGTTTATCCAAAAAATATGAACAAAAACACGCAAAAAAATTGCAGATGCATCCGGGTGTTGATGGCTGGTGATTGAATCATTACCGTGAAGATTCTGCATTGATTTAAGTTGATTTTTTCTGTTGTTGCTGAACAGTTTTGGTATGCATGGAATGTTTTCCGGTTAACAATATGGGACAGTGTTTTTATAAATGTTTCTTCAGAAAAAGATGCCGTCCCTGTAATTTGATAAATGAGCTGTATACGTATCATGGTTGTTATACAACTGTGTATGAACAATTCTGAATGTGTAGACCATGACTAAAAGTAATATAATAGTTTGAATTGGCATATTATATAAATATGGCACTGGCATAAAACTCAAAATGAACCTCACTATTGATGAAAGTGAAATGTGTACATCTAAAAAAGTAAAATCAATCCTAAGGTAAAAAATAGGGTGTCCAATTACTTGTTGTGATGTGTTATATCCATCAGCTGGTCGCCCTTTTTGAGTTACTTTACCCATTTATTACCTTTTCCCAAATGCACGGTGAAAGTTTTACAGGTCAAAGATAACCCTTCGTGCAGTGTGATGAATTTTCTCCCAATTTGATTTACCGGATCATAAACGGTGAGTGAACCAAGAAAACAAAACCTCATCAGTGTCAGATGAGAGTGAGAGTGCTGTCCGTCATAAGGGTAGATAGGAACCATCTTAGTAATTTCAATCTGACCCCGTAAATGTTGAACAAACGCTTCACCAAAGAAGGCAACAGTGTGTCTGTTGTCTTTGGTTTGATTTGTTTTTGTCTCCCGCTTGTCTTCAAATCCGGGATGAAGAAGGTTACGACTACGTATGCTTTTATTTTTCTTTTTTGCGCTCGTACCTTACCGCCGTTGACAAACCATTGTTCGAAAGACGAAGCATAGAGACGCGATTACGCAAATGCAACCCCTTGTCCGTGTGTGCTTTGAACCTACTGTACATGTGCAGGGACATCTTGGGCTGTTTGTGCTGGACCTTAAGGGATGTAACCAGCGCCGGCTGAAGGTTACGCACGATCGAACACAAGCTACCACGCTACGTGTCTCTTTGATAATTAAGTGAGATAACGCCGGTACGTACGTAACGTCGGAACTGCAAGTGAAACTGATGTGTAGAATTTTAATGCTACACTGCACGGTTTTGCTGTACGGTTGCAAGTTGAAGGTACCGGACTCGTATGGCGAATGGTCCAACAAATGGATACCGGACTTAATCTCGCCGTTCGTTCTGGGACGTGGACGTATTTTTATGAGTTATTGTTAACACAGGGCATGTTCATTGTGTGACGGACAATCAGTACGATCGAGTGGATTCTGCATAACATGGTTTGACATTTGTCGTAAAAATCTGTTACGTTTTAATGAAAGGAAAATGACTCAAGGTTGAACTCTCCTTTTTGTGTTTTTTCCTCTATTAGTTAGAAGTAGAAAAAATACTTCCTAAGCAATAAATGCTGCGATTGGAAGGAGCGCTACTAGCTAGCAATTAACACAAGGTTTGAATCTAATTGCGGGAGACGATCCGGTGGTCAAACTAATCTTGACACGGCAGTGCCGGTTAACAAATCCCATATGAACCATTCCTACGAAGTGAGGACTGAGTTTCCAACTACATCTAAATAAGAAGTCTAGTAAGTCATTACATTACATTGGCAGCGGTTCGGTGGCCGAGGACACAGAAGCGCCGGTCTTCGAACGGACAGGACCGAAGTTCGAATCCCATTCGGACCATTCACCCGTACGCAGGACTGACTATCCTGCGGCTGCGGGTACCTTCAAATCACGGATGTCAGAAATGACAGGCCAAGACCTCTCGAGGTTGTAGAGCCGGAGAAAAAGAAGAAGTAACCCATTATATGAATTGCGTGACTATACAGTCCCTAAGAATACCCTAAGAATATTCTTATTACGATCGTGTTTTATTTATAGTATAGTTTAGGTAATTGGGGTACAATATTTCAAGATGTCATCAAATAGCATTCTTTTCACGTTTAAATAAAATGAGAATTATAATGAATGCAAAATTATTTTTATTTTATTTATTTATACCAATAAAAACATAACAACACATTCTAACTTGTAGCTATTTAAGTTGGAGACATTTTCTTCTGGAACCTATTTAGATAAAATCTCTAGTGGTCACGATGGAATCCGGTTTCAAATTTAATTTTTCCGGTTACAGGTTTAAGAAAACAATGGAGTAATGTAGCCTGGCCGTTATTCTTAAATAAAAACGTATATTTTAATTAAAACTAAGTAATAAAATGAACTGAATCTTCAACGCCTTTTCATTGTAATTGTATGCGTTGAAAATTATCATACTTGTTATACATTATCATACTTGTTATACTTGTTATGTACTGCTGTTGCTTGAACAACTTTTGTAATAGCTCATTTTCCGGCTTTAAAATATTGGTATTTTTGCTTTAATAAAGTTTATTATAAACATTTACACACTACTCAATCCATCTCATGTTTGGAACCCTGTAACGAAGAATATGTTAAATTGAGGATCCTTTCAATTTGATAAAAGGTGCAAATACCTGTTCCATCAGGCAACAGCGGTGTACATTGGGTAGAAAAAAAAAAGTAAATTAATCTCATATATTTTCCAATGTCAATAAAAGATACTGATGAAGGCCACGTCTTTCGCTCCTCTTGGAGATTGCAAGAGGTTTGGTTCACTGCTTCAAAAGCCCAGTTATTCGCTACAGCACATTTTGAAGTTGTAAGTGATGAAGGGGATTTACAAGAGTCGAAGTCCTTCGTGTCCACTCCGCCAACTGTCGTCGAAAAGGCAATCAACAACCATTTCTAATTGTTGAAAATGAAATTGTTGAAACGATCAAGAAGTTTTTACTTTCTTGTAGAAGTACAGCAAGTAAAATGCTTCAACAGAAAACACAAAAAAAGTCATGTTCTGGCGCAAGATACGTACGTGTGTGGTGTTATTGACCGCCAGCTAAACCACATCTTGATAGTACTAATTTCGAAAGTACAGTTTTTTTTCTAAATGGCGCAACTTTGTTTGTGTCTGCAAGAACCCATGGAAATAAAATTATTTATGTACGACATACCGACATATTTTTGTTGGTAATTATGCTGTAAATTAACATATAACATTCCGACCTTCTTGAGGTTGTAGAGCTATAGAAGAAGAAGGCATTGTTTTAAAATTTTCATTGCTCATTGCATATAACGATTGCGATTTTAAGAATTTTATTTTGTTTTGTTTCTTCAAAAATGATCATTGTAATATCAAAAGCGTTTAAATAAAAAGGAAATAGTAGGGCTTAATATGTATTAAAATAAATGCAAGCATAAAGAGAGAAAAGAACACATAAAAATAATAAATAGCCACTAATAATGTAATTGTTAACAAACAAACCGTTCGAAATACTTATTTGTCATTTAATTATTCGTCTCTTATACACATCGAGAACTTCTTAGTATTTGCGTGTACGTAAGATGTGTCTGAATTTTTCATTCCAAATCAATGTGGAGGTGCTTTCCTATGCAAAATAATCGTTACTTGCCCAAGAGTAAGAATATACTTTAAGGAAGATTCAATTGTGAATCACCTTGAAAAAAAAAATGAAACACGTTTAAAGTAACTTACGTCTATTCCTTTTTTGCATGAAATAGCACAAGTGTGGTAAGTTTCCAGCACCATCATGCGTTCAATACATTGACCTGATTTTCGAAAAATCGATCTCAAGCGGAATGCATACATTCATCACATATATCGAACCTACCCAGCGAATCAATCATTTGCCAATTTTGCTCCCTGATGTCCAAACGGACCTACCGGTGAGGATGGCATAAGCATGTCTAATATATTATTCAATCAGTTCAATGTTCGACAGACGACAGATGCTTGTCATGTAAATTCGTTTCCCAATCGAAACGTCCTGTTTGTCGATAGTAAACAGACGCTTCGCACCAGACGCACTGGCAGGGAAAATCCTGATTGTCTTTCGAACTGGGAGTAAGATACGTATGCGATCAGAATCAATGGCGTTCGTACCTTGGAGTACGGAACGTAAAGTATGGAACAGAAACACTCGTCACTGGCATAAAAGCAAATTTGTTCAAATGAACCATGAAATGAACAATCATTCATCATGCAATGTTGTACTTTTTTTTTGTTTTGTTTATCCTTGTTGCCTTGTTTCCTCCATTGTCTTTTTTAACAAAGAAGCGTAACTGTCGGTCCATTGCCCAGTACACCAGTTCGAAGTACGATAGTCCGAAAGCATAAAGCAAAACGTATCCTTTTTATAGCAAAAAAGCGCGTGCAAGACAAAGAAAGGATAGCATATTAAATGAATCATATGGGTAAATTGTAGATTGATTGTTCGCAGCAATTGATCGGTGAAATTGTGCACTTAAACTGCACTCACGCACCATAAAATGGAACGTGATCCGTGGCGGCGTACAAGGAAAAGCTTTCCATGCTCCATAGGTGACCGTTCTGATGTTTCGTTTTATTTCTTTACATTTTTTATTTCGCGCACACGTGTGGACGTGTTGGAGGTGCTGGTACCAAATGGAGCAGGAATCATTTCAAGAGCTTATCTGGTTTCTTGAAGATATGAAAACAAAACGCAAAGCCATTCCCTTTGTTAACAAACGAGATATCTGTTTTTTTTCGGTGAAAATGAAATTTATACATACATTTCGGCAGCCATGCCCTGAACAAACAATTCCTTTATTTGTCGGCAAGAAAGCGGAAAATCTGCAGTCGAAAGCACTTGAACCGTACGATCGTAAAGATTTCGCCTGCGTGAAACTGCGCCATAAAAGCGCCCAGGGTACGTACTATTTACATTCAAATTTATTAGCCAAAAGTGAAGTGTTTCACGCAGGGGCGGGAATGTCTGGGAAATCGACCCGCTGACATGTCTCTGTCATGCCTCGGGACGAAAGCGGCACGTCCTGCACACGCACAGTCATGGACGAAATAATGTGTCCTTATCGATAAGCAGCCAGAAAGCGAACGGAAAAGTGACAGCAGTGTTGCCATCGCTTTTCCGGCAAAATCACAAACGCCTCGCTGAGGATGGTTTCCTACGATCATGGCGCGTTTGGAGTGTTCGTTTGTGTGTTGTGCCCCAGCAACGGTTATAACCCTCAATTAGAAATTTGATTGGCCGTTTTAGCTTTACGGGAGCAAAAGGCGCACCCCATTAGGTTAAGTGTTTGGCCATTTGGTGCTGGTAGCACTGTTCACAAGAAGAAAGACGAATGTTTGGCGGAGGCGTTTCACGATCCCGTCTCCGGTTCCTTGCGAGGAATGAGAGGATTCAAGCGATTAAGTTTAAGTGTTGTTATTCTATAACTATTATCATGATTGTCGTACGGTCACCTAAACATAAATTCACACACTCATACGAGTAGCACGCATTCCGATTTTCCAATACCGGTTCGGTTTGTGCAGAAATCCGGACCCGGTTTGAAGTAGCCCATTCTCTGGCAGGAAGTAGCTCCAGACCGGATACCGGGAAGCTCTTTGGGGGCTCATTTATTTTAAGGATACCACCACCAACACCTCCGGCTCGGTAACGACGCTTCTGTCGGGAAAGCTTTTGCTTTGTGGAAAAACTCAACCTTTCGCCCGTGTCGCATTGCTTTGGCCTGTGTATGCGATGGTGTTGTTGTCATTGAAAATTATAAAAATGTTGACTGCACTTACGTGATCGGAGTGCAAAATGTGTGCTTAAATTGGCTTCCTTTTTGCGGGGTAGATCGGTTGTTGAGACAAGGAAACATAATGTCACTTCCCATGAGGTGGTTATACTGCTTTATTTGCTTTGCCATCGCTCCTGCTTCCTGCATGAAGGAATGGCTTTAAAATATCGTTAACCATCGCAAATAGCACTGCGGGGAGATGCGTGTGGTGGAGTGGATGATAATAGCGTTGGAGCTGTTTTTCGCTCTCTTGAGAATTGTATGGATGCTGTTTTCCTCGTACGAACGGGTTTTTTTTGTTGTATGTTTTGCATTGTGAGAAAGCATCTTTAAAAATAGTTGATTCTAACGATGTTTAAGACGATTTGAAAGCTTTTTATAGACCTTCATTGAATGCTATAAATAGAACAATGCATTTCAATGTATGTATCTTCGTTAGTTTGTTGTGAGGTTCCTAGAATGGAAAACAATGCACGTGCTTTCGCAGTTATCATTCTAGTTGAATGGCGTTCTATGTATTATTAGTGTTAAATTGTAATACTTTACATAAATGAAATTATGCCATTCCTTGAATTCTTTAAATATATGCATGATTTGATCATTAAGTGTAACAGCTAGAAATTGCGTTTGGTGGAATACATGGTTGAACTTACCACTCCAATTAGCTTCATGTGTAGACGTATTACTAAGAAAAAGTGTTTAATTTGCATTTCATTCACTAACAGATTTAGTCCCTGTGAGTATCAATTAGCCCTACTAAGAAGCTGCCACATTGTTTTTGATTTATTGTTATATTTTTCTAGAATTGTATCGATTAATTAGTCGATTATCATTAATCGGATAATATACCTTCGAAACAACAAAATAATAGGTGTATTACCAGTAAAATGGCATGTTCCATACTCTAAACCATACTAAAGAATGACGTCGATATCATTTTACCACAAAGCTGCCACGTATAATTTCACAGAATTGAAATATTTTTTACAATACCATAGTACCTTACAGATAGAAAATAGAAAAAATAGAAGTTACACATATCTCATTCGATGCGACTTGACTGGCACCAATAAAATTATTTAATAAAAGGGCAAAAAAAAACATTATTTTATTCTATTTTATTCGTAAAACAAAAAAAAGATTCGTAAAACCAGTCGTAGTTCATGTAACTAGCCAAAATGAGTAAATAAAAACGAAGAACAATTAAATTTAATATGAAAGGGGTTTCTCACACTAATACATTTTCTTTTTTGTTCAGTTATTGTTCGTGATCAACGAAAATGTGTAAGATTTTAATAGCTTTGTTCATCTTTTGCCAAGATAAAAATAAAAATATGTTTTATTGTACCAAAACTAGCACAAGTGTTGCTAGTGATGAAAATGTTAAAAAGAATTAACATTTTTATTGCTAGCTATTTCAGTTAATTTTAGTTAGAATTTGTAGTTTTTATTTACAATAGAAATATACCGTTTCCATTATAGTTTGCTAAAAATTCATAATACCTTTCTTTAAAATAAAACAAACAACACTTTGAATCGTAATCATGCATAGGAATTACTCTACTTTTGCTTAATTTACACTTAAATCATTTTTATTCATTAATTAATTTGTTAAAGTTATTTATCTGTTTATTTGTTTGGAATAATTGTATAGTGTCTTTACACAATAATACATATTACATAAATAATTTTCTACAATTCTGTTCAAAAGAATATGTACTACAAATAAAGCGAATACTAAAACATGTCATAGCTCCTAATATATTGAGCCCTAATTGTTTACATAGGATGTAATTTCCCTCAGATTCGCATTAATAATAAGTTTTGGTTTAACGAATCAGTGGAATACAGGATATTGTTGTATGAAATTCATTTGTTAACTTACTTTTCTATATATGTGCAAATTAGCATTTTAACTCGCAGCATATTTGTTAATGTTAAAGGTTGACTCATCTAAAAATAAAATACGCAAAGATAATAATAAATATATCATTAAGCAAATAAATATGTCAATAAATAATGACTTTTTTAGAAAAGCTATTTGAATACATAAAAAATACATTATTATGTTCTTTTCATTCAATCGAAATGATCTGTTACCACCGATTACAACATATTATTACACCATTTTTGTCTCTCCTTCGCATGCACTGATGCGTAAGCACTTTACACTCCATGTCTGGGTGCGTTCACGAATCACAGACCTTTACAAAACGGGAAGAAGGCGTGTACGGACGGCACTACGGCTCATGCATGTATGAAGCATTAATATCATCATCATTCACGACGGACACATAACAATACGCTGAGCCATCTTTTAGGCGGCAAAGAACGTGTGGCGTCCATCTGTTTCGGTCAAGGTTAAACTGACCGCTGTGAATTATGAATTCCTTCGTCAGCTAACCATGCATTTTTAATAGTGTTGAGTGAGTGCCTTCGAATGCTTACCCGCGCATTGGAGATATTGAGAGATTGAAGAAATTTCAAACCCTACAAAACGTCTGTATGGCTCGGTTTTTGTGTTAAAGTGGTGATATTTGTAAACAAGTAAATGTAACGACAGATACGAAGAGGACGACGTGACACGATGCATTCATTCGATACTTAAGTTTGATTGGTTTTTGATTCGTTATTGACGTCAAAACGAAAAGTTAAAGACCTTAATTACTTAATTATAAGCTTCAGTTCAGCAACAAAGCAAAAAGTACCATTACCAAAACATTATTTACCGTTTGACATTAACTAAATATTCTCGCTTTCTCGCAACGCTGTCGGACGGTGCTATTCCCAGCATAGTCATTCTAATTCACGGTATCAAAAGTATCCTGAGCCGTGTATCGTGCCTGGACATTTGCAACAAATAATTAAACTCTCGCAAACAATAAACTACGATTATCGCTTAAGCACTGTTTTGGTGCTTGTTCCGAAAAGCGTACACGCCATTCAACTTTACTAATCACGTCACAGTACGTCCACACGTGGAACTGACCAGAGTTTGGACTCGGTCAAAGACCACCTCAATCGACTTTACCGAACTGGTTAGTGATGCTCTCGGTTGGAAAAACACTGTCAAACTTTTCACCAACAAACACTTCCCACTCACACATAGCGAGAGAGAGAGAGAGAGAGAGATTTTGTAGTTGCAGTGAGTCGTGTGTCACGACCTAACCTTAAACACATCAACCTGCCTTAGCCATGTTCCGGACGGATCCGGATATGTGTGAGACAGTGTGTTTTTGACAGCACCGTTCGGTGTGCATGGCTTTTCACATGTAACTATGGCTTGGTGGGTAAGAGAAGCAGGGGGAGAACGGTGACAGGTTCGTGGCGCCATTTGGTGCTGCGTGTGTGTGTGATTCGGAAATAGATACAGGCAATGCTTGAATGTATTACAAGACTAATTCTCTGTCAGACGATGTCAGGTCGGTATGGCTGGTTGGAGCTATAAAATTAAGCTCTGTGGTTTGGTTTTTTCTTTGGCATCACAAACTAGACAGGGAACAAACGGCAAATCGTTTGTGAATCGTGAAAACGCAAAGATCAGGAGTGTCAATCAACATCCACATTGATAAGAGGCACTAGGAAAAATGAAAACAACACGTGAAAACAGTTTCACGCATAGGTTGAACAGGAATGATTGAAAATGTATATACAATATTTATTTTATATTCTTCGATCATAACATGCTTGTTGAGATGGTACCAATTCCAGCATTGACCTTGCTCTTCAAACGGGTGCACACAAACATACATATACACACATACTCTGCAGACATTTGATTGAAAATTCTCCAAGAATCAATGTCGTGACAGTCATCATCGTCCGTGGAAATGTCAGGACAAAATTGAACCGTCGATAGAATCTGTCCACAGTTGGATGCACTCCAACGGTTGAAGGTAAACATGCCATCACCCATTCCGGATCGACGCGTGGAAATGGTGATATCGATCTTGAAGATTTTCAACTAAAGCACAGCTTTTGCCATGATATTTCTTGGGAGCTTGGGAGTTTTGATTTCAATTTGCCACACATACATAACATAAAGATGATTCCAATGTATTAATATTTCATGACAACCTCTGTGAGGTCTTGCAATTCTTGTGTGACTCCGGACGGAGCCCTTTCGTTCAATAATTTGTCGCATGTTTGAAGACACATGCAATTTGAATGCAATTTAAATACATAAGCGGCAGAAACATGGTATGATGAGTTGCATTAAAATAAATTACATAAAATTATTAGAACAAAAGCTAAACTGGATTGCAAAATAATTCCATTCCAGGAATACTCTTCAAACAAATAGTTCCAACAAAATAACGAGTCTGCTATCACTTAGTTAGTTTCCTTACAAGTTTTTCACATCCGTTTTCCCAAGTCCATGATGTACAGGGCGTAATTTTTACCACGCTCTGACACTCCGTTTTATGTTACTGATTGATCGATACACGTCCTAACAGTTGCTAACAAACCGTTGATTGGTTCATTACCCGTATGCTTCGGACAGTCCAAAAGCTGACCAAACAGAAATGAACAGGAAGTAGTGGAAAACACAACAGTAACTGGGAAAAGGCAAAACTAAATTACCACAAATATCCTGCAGACAAAGGCGAAGGAAAAGTTTTTCTATTAACGCCACCAGTTTTGGGTTGGGGTCATGCTGCATGGGTAAAATAATGGACAAATGGGAATTAGTTATGGAAGCAGTCTTCAAGCCAGAAGAAGGTTTTGTAGTTTTGTTCTGTACTGCGGAAAAGAATTAGTTAGAAAAATTGATCCTAGGTACAGTTCGCATTTGGAAACTGCATTTGGAACTTGCATTCACACACAAATTTTATCAACTCTTTCTTTTTCTTTTTTATATTATCAGATATTTTTATATTTTTTGAGGTCTGTTTGCGTAACCATTATTCTTGTTATAAAATAGTCAATATCTTCATTTGTCAGTTTTCTTAAACATAGGCGTTCCCTTGAACAATGTTGTGTGATTTGAACGAATGGAATGTGATTTTTCTTTCACTTTGTTTACAGTCAAGAGCATATCGCACACGGATCCATCAATGTGATGCTCGGTTCTTTTTTTTTTTTGCAAAAAGGCAAAAGAAAAACACCAAAGCTGATTTCCCATCGATACGAAGACTAAATAAGAAAAACCTTTTCTGTTTACTTTCCCCCTTGTTCTTACTCTCTTTCTTTCTCACACACTATCGCTGTCCCTAAGCCACCAATCACTTCATCAGTGATAAACTTGTACGGTGGAATCGAGAAAAAAGAGCCTAAAATATTCGTGCTGTCCTTCGATATCCATCACCCGGGGTATGTTTAACCCTTTTAAGATAGAACCTTTCCCAGCAGCCTTTCGCCTCGAATCGGTGCACTGTAGATGCGAGATGTTGTGTTGACTTTGATCCTAACCTTCAGTGGATAGCAAATTTACCGCACGCATTTACGAGCGCAAACAGCTAAACCGTTTGTGGCAGCTTCTGTGGTCCCCCAAACGGTCCGGACTCGGAGGTGGTGAGGCAGGAAGGGACATGGGATGTTATTATTTCACCCAAAAAATAGCACCCACATCGTAACGGAAAGCAAAGTGGACGAGATTAGTTTGTAAGCAGCAAACAATAACCTCACGAATGACCGAGATGACCCCCCCTTCTACTGGGGGCAATAAAATGAAGACTTATGTCCTTCTTCAAAATGGCTCGTGGATGGGTTCGATCTCGTCATCCCGTTGAGCTTAACTTCATTTAGATTGATATCTAATGGTTGGTTGGAAAGATGATCAGGGGACGAGAGCAGAGCTGAGTCAAGAAGATTGATTTATTCAATATGAATTTCCACAGTAAATGGAGTGATGTTTTTCGACGTTGTTGTTATACTTCAAACGGTACCTAATCGATTAATCTCTTGAGCTTCTTTTGCAATTAGGCTCAAAATTGTTCTGTTTGTTCATTTAATTTTTTTCTATTTGCTACAATATTAAATTGAATTTTCATAATTTTGTTTTTCCTAAACATTAAACATCCTATACCTGATTATGGTAGAACATTCGGTTTCCATCATTATTCAGCTGTCCTTTCCATACACTACTTAGAACACCATAAAGACAAACTGCGCTATCTGAGTACGTTTGGCCGGGACAAATCGGATACGAAACTAGGTCATGAAACCGGCAACCGAAACTCCCAGAAAATGGTGGCTTGCGGTTACCGATGCGCTTGGGGCTTGTGATCAAGAATGGATGGTGTGCGTTATGGCTCGTTAACTACTGGCAGGATTGTCGTAGCTGATCTTCTCGGTACAAACTAAAGGCGGAGGTTTTGGGCAAGGTTAGGGAGAAGCGAACAAAACAAAGAAAAAAGATTCAGGCTAGGTCAGAAAATCCTCCCAAGACATAATTACGTGCATTAGCAGATTGTTGGGGATTAGCCCTAGCCGAATGCTTCCTAGAGCCGGTGTGAACGTAAATGCGATTGCAACTGATTGAGTGGCTCTTTTTACGTCTTCTACTAGCATAAGGGCACAGTAGAACGGTATGTTGATTGGTGAAAGATAAATTACGGACAGGTTTGGTGGAGAAAACGAATGGAATGGGCAAACGTTCGTTGCGGTGATGGAGATTATCGATTTCGTGTATAAATTAATTAAAAGCAATGAGGTTAGCGTAGTCTTTTCGATCTTCTCGCACGTTCTTGGTTCCTTGTGCGGAAATGTAGCGCAAGCTGCATTGAGAAGAGCTTTAATTTAACATTGAAGCATGTATGCAATGGGACGCTATGGATAACACACTAACCAGCATAACTTTAGGCGCAAAACTAATCTGTTCAATGAATTATACTCTCATGATGGCTTTAAATGTTTATTTTTGTGTTACTTCTAAATCCTAATGTCAATTAGCAGAATACAACAGTAAAAACTAACTGTTATTGGTTTTGTACACCTTATTAGATGATTTTTAACTGTAATTTACTTCTTTTCTTACACGTATCATTGGCCTCAACTCCATCTCCAGAAGTATGCTTCACGCACTGGATCGAAACAAGACAAACTTCCCGAAAAGAACCGCTAGGTTTGCCCCCAATGTTTCCACTTTTTTCGCCGAGATTTATTGCTTTGTTTATTTGATTAATGGCAATAAATCGTTATCTTGCTCTCGCTCGCTTGTTCCTGCCCGGTTGGACCATTTGCACAAGAACTTGCCTCCAAGAATACACCCAGCCAACCACCAATCCGTACCCTGCACATTTTTGGTGGGCGGAAACGGAACAAATGGACCGGACGTGGTCTACGACACTTGGTTTACATCATTTTTTGTATTGTTTCGGAAACGACAAGACACACTCAGTGAGGCAACTTTGTTCGTCCCTGTAACTGGCAGGTTGAGGCTTAAAGGGCAAAGTTGTTTTTTGCTTTCTCCCGTGTGACATTTGCTTGGCTTTTCTTTTGCCTCAGCTCAGATGCAAGGTTTCACCCTGTCATCTAATCAAATTGCAAACGCCATCAGAACGTTCTGCATCGAACGGTGGCGCTAGGAAGCAGACCCATTCGGAAGGAAATTTATAACCATCGAAAAGTCACACTTCAAACGCCAAACACTGCCAAAGCCATTCAACCAAACGGAAAAGGTTTCTTTCTTCCATCTTGAAATGTTTCTTCCATACTACCAGACAAACAATTATATCGACCTGTGAGCAAACGACCATTAGAGGGTGACGTTTTTGTTTCCAGTTCGCCAAGAAAATACATGACCCACGTGAGCTACGCTGAGTAATGAAATGGGACAAGTTCTTGTCCCGCTGGAGAACGCTACGGGTGTATGCAAATATAGTACTGGAAACTATTAACAACGCTTCAGGGTAGAATTGAATGGAGCAGCAAAAACAGCTTGGGACTGAAGTGCACTTTAATTACTCGCCTTTCCTTACTGAAATGCAAATGAAGCGTTTTCGGTGGAAAGTTTGTGCTGGAGCAATGTCGCTGTGCAATGCAGCCTGCAATTGCTTGTTTAAATGAGTTAAATGAAGGGTGTGGCATTTTGAATTGACACAACCGCACATACACACACAGGGAAGGCGAACGAACTGGTGTGCTTTGTGGGTGGAGGAGTATGAAGAGTCTTCTAAATGATAATTTTTTGTAAGGTACGCGGAGTTCTGTTGTAAGGACACTCTCGTAATTTTTATAGCTCTAATCATCTACTGCTTTATTATGCGTTTTGAGAAGCCTTATTGAACGTTCACATTAGAAAGGATCGTTTTGAAATTGAATAGAAATAAGTATTATTATTGTTAAATTGCTTAAATGATACATTCAGCATTGTATTAATTTATAACACAAATAATCAAACATAGAATTTATTTATTTTACAATTACAAATTTTTAAAACATCTTTCTGAAACTTGTGAACTTTAAGAAAATGGAGATTTTTATTTTATTTTTAATCACAAACACAAAATTCTCATTTTTTTATAATAAAAAGCAGCTTCTGTAGGTGTATTTTATGAAAGTCCCATTCTATGTCACTAGTGTAGCCACTTTCTAAGAGAGTTCTGGTTAGCTCGTTGGAACAATTTTTGGTATACGGATAATCTTGGAAGATTTCTCTACTCGATACATCCAAAAGTCTCCTTGTGGCCCTGATTTGGCAGGCTCCCTGAAGGAAGAGTGTTCATCTGAATGATGTCAAATCTCATGTATAAATATATCGCATGGGA
>KI423264.1:0-26282 GCA_000473375.1 Anopheles culicifacies
CCTACTCTTTATGTTTTCATTTCTTTCGGTGCAGTTTTCATTGATGCGTGACCGCAAAAAGGAAGGCAACCGGTAAAAGAGTGAGAAAAGAAACAAACGTTCGCGCATATATTTATGCATTTAGGCCCCGTTTCGCTTTTGAGGTGATGAAAAGCAAAACAACCAAAGTTGATGAGCTGTGTAAGGTTGTTTTTTTTTTACATTAGTTGTGAATTTGTAATTTTACATCACCGGACATGGCGTTTAGTTACAGGCAAAAGACGGAAGAAACAATGAGTACAAAAGGTACCAATATACCATTTGTAGCTGGTGAACGTAACATAATTTATTATTCAATGCTTTTAATACCATGTGCGAACAGATGGATTAATTCTTTCCATCTCTTTCCTAAACACGGGATTTTTGTTTAGTTTAAAGCAATGAATTGAATTTAGAATTATTACTCAAAAGAATATTTTATGTTTGTTTAGTTATTTAATTCCTTATCGGCTTTATTATGAGTTTGAGAAAATATGTAAGTAATAATTTAGAAAAATGCCATAATAAACAACTATTCCCTGAATGATGAATTGCGCAGTTAAATGATCCAAAAAGCATTAGAACATAATTCAATTGTTTAACACTATTGTTTAAGTAACTTTTTTTAATAAAATCAAATAAAATTATTAAAGCACGGAACAGCAGAACCAAACGAAACCTAACCGGGAAATGGAAAAGAACTACCAAAAACGCTACTCCTCGGCCACGATCGAAGCAAAAATCGACCAGAAGCACTCGAATGAAAACAAAAGCATTCTCTATGCGCAGCTCAGTCGCAATGGTGTGCATGTACGTGCGTATGTGGTGATACAGCACAAAGCAGAGGGGGAGGGGGAGGAGGGTATTGATGAACGCGTCCGCGAAAACCTTGAAATCAGCAAACACACGTTTGCCAAATTTTTATTGCTTTTGTTTTTGCTTTCTACACACACACACAAACGCGCGCGCGTACATGGACAAAACTGTCAAACAGTGTGGCTAATGTAATTAGCGGCTGGTACCAAAATTATCAAATCTGAAGCTACACCAGTTCGTTAATTTGTGATTCTCGTCTTTTGCAGCCGCAGCAGATGCGTCAGTTTTGACAAGTTGCAATGAATTTGGGAATCATGATTTTATAGATTTGGTTTTTGGAGCAACTACTGTACAAATTCATTTTTCACCATTATGGAGACGCATCATTGTAACTGTTCGGGAATGGCAAAGTGTGTGTTTTGCTGAAGAAAAAAAATCATAAGAAATCATTCACTGATCAGAAGAGCAATAAAACTATAAAGGAAGAGAGTACAACTTGAGGAAGAGTCGGGAAAAACGCGAATAAAAATAACAGCAACAGAACGTAACGAAAATGATGAATAACGTTGCACACATGACACGATTATGATGCTGATGATGCTGATGATGATGATGATGGAGAAAAAGGGAACGACAAAAATAAGCAGACAGGACCGAAAACCGATTTCTATGCTAATTTTGAGACATCGTCGTCGCCGTCGTCTGGTACCGGGTTTGTGTGTTTCGCCATTCACCAACACACTGCTGTACAAATACATACACACACGTGAGATGCATCGCACAGGGTGCACCTGATGCGACACGATGTATGATGCTTCCGGGGCACACAGAAGACCGAACCATCAACTCCTCCAGCAACTGCAAGTGTAATAAAACACTCAAGAAAGAAAGAAAGAAAAAACACCCAGGGACGATTCCTGGAGGGTTTGCGATGTAGCAGCTACACGCGAGGTAACTGAACTGTGCACACCAACACCAACACTTCCATTTTGTGGCAGACCAAGGGTAAGGGTCACACTATTCACAGGCACACAGCGGCAGAAGTGGAAGAAGAAGCAAACATAAATAAAAAAAAAAACAAAACTGTCGCGACAGTGTTGTGCACACACTCCAGTCTCTCCATTCCACGTCTGCTTAGATCATCGTTTGTTTATGTGCACTTTTGCAGTCGTGTACGCGTGTGTTTCGCTATTTTTATCACCTTCGATATCATGCAATACACAATTATTGGCATCGTTTTGTTGGTCATAATGTGCATCATGCGTTTTGTAAAAAAATTTATATGATTAAACAATCACTCAACAACACACAATGTTGCAATATTACAAAGAAAACAAAATCAAAAAGACAAACCTTAAGTAACTTTTCTTACACAACTTAAGTTATGGTTCTTAAGGTTTCCAGGAAATCTGACGCAAAGCATGAAATTGAAAGCGGAACCACACAGTACAAGCGGAGCACTATGACGAATTGCGTACGTGACACTTTCACTGTCTGCTACGATGTGTTACGGAGCGATAGTGTTAAAAAGTAAACCGTTCTCGTTTGCTACCGTAAAAAAACCCACATCCTTACCATATCCTTTGTTTCGTTCCACACTCTTCAAAACATGTTCATCCCTGTACCATCCTTGCCTGTCGCTCCACTAAAACACCATTTAAAGGGTCTGGGACTATGGCCGCTATAAGCGAATCGTTCGAGGAGTTCATTTCACGCCGGGTTCATCTGGTCTGTTTCTCATAAAGGATACCACGTACCAAAAGGGGCATTTTAGACGAATGTCGATGCGCGCGCATATCGCCCCTCACACACCGTCCGTTTCTTTACTACCGCTCTAGAATAGCAATTGGTTCCTGGCTGTCGTGATATTGCTATTCATTTCACTACTTCCAAAACATTCATTCGCACAAAGCCACCCGGCAGAGACGGGAGTTGACGGTCGGGCAGACAGACAGGACAGACAGACAAACTGCAGACGGTACCGCGCACAACTGTTACGAACACACTCACAACAGGAGTGTTGTTGACCTTGTCCCTGGGCCCATGGCGCAAAGGAGTGTACAAAAAAAACAGGAATTTTTGGTCGTAAATCTATGAAAAGCACCACAATATGAAAGCATTGCGTGAAAAGTAAACATTCTAAATTGTGTTTAAATTTCTAAAATAATAAATCAACTTTTTCCCAATGGAGACGCCCAGTCATTCTTAAACTGTCAAGATTTGTACGAGATGTTTCGTAAAATATTGTAAATAAATAACCCAATTTGTTTCCCTCCTGTGTATTTAGACTTCTGTTATTTTTTTGGCGTTGAATACCTGAAGAATATTAACTAAATATCGAGTAAAACAATACGATATGATGTCAGCTTCTAATTCTCATCAATATTATTACATACCTCAATTATAGTCTCAATGTCTAATCGGTCCACAATCCCAACCATTATCAGTGGCAGTGTAAGCTAGTTTGGCTTTAAAAACTTGTTTCATCCAACAGCTGTTTACACATTACATGCTCAACCACGATTCGAAGCGAAACTAGTAGGGATGACGCAATACTACAACCGGCTCCGAACGTAAACAAGCAGATGAAGCTGAATTTTTTGAAAGCTGAAATGTTAAAATGACACAACAAGCATGCTTACTCTATACCTTCTCAACGCCGACTGTGAATTTTACGGAAACTTTAGTAAACAGTATGTGTATCCGCGCGTTTTGTTTGTGTAGTCATATCGAACCACAGCCAAACTGGCCTTATCATCAGGATGGTTTGTGTAAATCAAACGATAAAGCGCTGGCTCACGATACGTGCCCATACAATCTCAGTACAGCGCGTGCAGGCAAAAAACACAATATCGTACGATTAAATATTTGCCGTGCTGTCTAATCTTCACCCTTTGGCCATATGAATCAATGACGTCATTTTCGCGCGCTTACACTCGCGTGTAGTTATTTACATTTGTTGTTCCGTACAAACTGTCATACAAATATACTTAATAAATTAAAATTGATAATTTCAACTGCATTTATCTGGTTGTATATATGTGTGTCGTTCCATTTCTAATCATGTGATTAAACGACAGTTTTACGGCGCGCACACGAAACCAACCCAACGTGTACGAGTGCCACGGAACGAAAACAAAATCATTGTAGTTACAGTCCCAAAAACCGGCTCCAAAAGCGCGTTTTGTGTTGGCTGCAAGTGAAAACTTGGAACTCATAAAACCGGCTTCCCTCGCATCAACATTGCTCTAGCATATGCACCCAAACACCAATTTCGGTCTACGTTGTGGACCGTTAACTTTGTCCTTGATCTTTAGATACGGCACACGCATGCGAGTGTGCTGCACACCGCCGTCCTAATCAACCTTTTTTGGTAGAGGTGAACTTTTTTTTGGAACGGTCCGGATGGGTTTTGATTCCCAGTCTTACCGTATGAAGAGTTTAAAAATATATTACTCAATTATTTCTATAGACCAGATTATAAGTAATGTTCCCTCAACGGGAAGTGTTAGGAAATATCGATATTTTTGAAGTAAACTTTTACAGAATTACTGATTCAATGGTGGAGAGACAGATATTATTGTCCAGCACTTACCTTGGTATCGGTATACATTTTGTATGACAGCTTTGTATCGTAAGGGCTCGTTCCAGCTCCTCGAGGGCGCCTGTTTTTTTCATCTTTTTCGCCAAACTTTTGACCGCCTTCTCGCCCCATTTTCCTTCGGCGGCATCGTCTGCCGGAACCTTCCGCCAGCCGAGCAACCGCTTCACGATTGGTGGCGTGAAGGGCAACATCGTTTTCACCGATTGCTCTTTGGCAGCAGTACGGAACTGAATTGAAGAAGGGCACCGGTTTGTGCACCGGAAAAAAAAAAACAGGTAACTAGATTCGAGAGGGTGGTTCAAGGAACCATTCGCATCGCACTGCACAGAGACAAACTACAATTCACAAACAATTCACACGGCCCACTAGACTCTCGTTGCTGTGTACGCCTTTTCGATCGATTTTTGTCACCTTTGCTTCGTACAACACACGGCACTTGTTGGCTGTTTGGCTTGCGGTTAAAATTGATCTACCTCTAGTATAAAAGTGCTGACAGTGTGCAACGCCAAACAGCTTGAGAAAAAAAAAATACGCTCATACGCAGTAGGAACTCGATGCCGTTGTTTTTTGGTGCGTTTGGTCAAAAATTGACAGCCAACATTTTGGAGGCGAAAAAACACCTTCCTCTTTCAGTCTGGGTGATTTCTCCTTCACCTTGATCCTCTTGCACCCCGTGATCTTACACGCAACCTTTTCGGGCTAGCTTGCACAAGCACCAATTCAACGGACCTCACGCACTGGGAGTCGTGCCCGGAACGAACATCTCCCGTTCACGCACGGTTTCGGTGTGGAACAATACTTCTTCCACGCACCCGTCTACGTCGTCGGATGCACACACTTTCCTCCCGCAGATGGAACTTGGAACATATTACCCCGGACAAACCGGGATCGTACTGCGCTAAACTGTACCGTGCAGGTATTTTTTCCGATCCACTTTTTCTTCTTTCGTTCGGTTCCACGATTAGCAGCCTGCGTAAGAAAAAAGTACGACGTCAGACGAGGAAACAGCACACCACGACATCACCTGAACACGGTGCGCACTTCTTTTCAGCACTTATACTCCAATGCAAAGATGCACTTTCTCCCTAGCTTTATGCATCCCCGAACCGTACGACGGTAAACATTCCCACACTATTTCACCATAAACGCGCTACGATAGTTTCCGATCTGTGCAAATTCGGCACAATAGCTATATTTTACTGAGACACCAGAATTGCGAAAAATATGAGTGAAGAAACGTGCTAGCGATGGGCATGGAATGATTGTTCCGCTCCGAGTTTGGGGCAGATTGTACTTTGGGTCAATTGAAACCAAAAAAAAACACTCACAAAAAGCAAAACATACGTTTTTTTATTGAATTCGTTTAATTGAACCATAATGGTTTTATAGATTTTAAAATTAAAATCCATTTTCTAGGAAAATCTATCCATTTTCCCACATGATCATGTCCCAAAAACGATTTTGCGTGTTTTGCACAAGAAAAGTCAACTTGCCACTGACAGCAGGTGCTGTCAGAGCAATGTATTTAGGAAGAATAAACAAAACAAACGATTTTCAGGGAAAACATCGCACATCTTTACTCACGCACCCGCCCATACAAATTCCAATAAACGCATATGTGAAAAAGGGCGCTTGTTTTAGTGCAAAGTAGTGTATGAGGTAGTTTCTACGATTCACCGACACGCCGGACACTGTAAAGAACGGCCAGTAATTCTCGTTTTTGTCTTCATTATTTACAGTGCGCTCGTTTGCGCTTCACACGATGAGCGATTCGGACATTTGGAATGCAGTTAAAGCGGGAGACTTTACCCTGCTACAAAAGCTACTAAACGATGGGAAGCCCAGTGCCGACATTGGCAAGCAGGTCGACAGTAACCAATGGACCATACTACACCATGCAGCCGTGAGTGGGAATCTGGATGTGGTGAAACTGGTGACCGACCGTTGCAATCCGGACATCGGGGCCCAAAACTTTGATGGTTTGACACCGTTGACGCTTGCCTGCGACAAATCGGCGAGCGTTGAGATCATCATCTATTTGTTTCTGTTGGAAAAGGATGCTGAAAGCATGGAAGCAGACGGATGCATTTCACCTCTGCATTACGCTGTGTTTCAAAACCGCGTTGACCTCGCCAAGGAACTCATCGCTCACGGAGTGAAGGTTAGCGATACGCTGTTGCGCGACTCCTCATCGCCTCTGTATATCGTGGCCATCGTAACGGGCAATGGGGAAATGCTGAAATGCTTGCTAGATGCCGCCAACGTTGAAGTGCCCTTTGTGGAGGATACCCTCGGGTTCACGTTGCTGGATGTGTTCGCCGAAAGGGCCGCTTACTCGGCAGAACAGAAAATTGTTTGCTTTGAAATTTTATACAACCTTGGACAGCCGAAGAACGCACACACAACAGATGATAGTTTGCGCTACAATGTACACGACATACTGAAACCGGCTCTCTTAAGTCATTGCTCCACATCGTTGATTCCGTACTTTATCGCTACCGAACGCAAATGGGAAACGCGCGAAGATATCCTTTCCCTGTACGACAGACTACTCATACAGGGCCACGAATTACTGGCGCTGTTCGTGATGTGTCAATGTGGAACAGTGGAGAAGGAAAGCGAGGAACTGGAAGACATTCTGCAAGAACCATTCCTAGAGGAGATCGTTTTAGAGGCGGTCAATGAGATAGAAGAGTTGTACAGGAACGTTATTCGCGCAGATGGGGAAAAATCCGTCACTACGCAAAAAGACGCAATGCAACTGTTGGAGGATTTCGCAACATTCACCAAGACGAACATACAGTCAAAATGTATTCGAAATGCCATTCAGTGTAGCATACATGAAGCATTACAGACAAGTCATCTGATGTTCGACAAACCGTTGATGAACACCGCAGAGGAACACGTCGCATACCAGCCAATCATCGACTGTATGGTGAGCATGTGCCGCAATGGTGTGTTGGATAGCGTCGTCGAGATTTTACTGAAAGACGAAGAGCAGATAATGCGGCCGGATCTAGTGTTTCCATTGCTAAAGCACTGCACCACACTGTTCATGTTGCCCGACCCCAATCCCGGTAGGCAGAGTCGTGTTCGATTGTACCAGTGGTTCATGCATCTGTTCGGCACGTGGAAAATGATCAAGAGCATCAGCCTGCCGCAACTGCACGTGTTCACACTGAAACGCATGGCTCGGGACGTGGTACGCGAGACCGTGTGGAACAGGATGGATGCGGCGACAAGGACACGCAATAGTTACCGATTCTTCGAACGACTACAATCGTTGAGTATTCCCAATGAACTAAAAGCCTACCTTAGGTACAGTGACTACACTACCTTACAGTACTTCCTTTACCATATGCGTGATGCTTTAGATTATTTGAATGAATCCAGACAGCTGGAAGGAAGGTAGTTCTGATTTAGCTAGCTAGCTAAGGCAGCGTATTTAACTTTTATTGCGGATGTGAATATTCACTCACACCTGACGTTATCCACCATTATGTTAACCAAATGAATAGAAGTATAATACTTTATACAATAAATACTGTTAGCCGTATGATCGGATCTGTCAACATTCCGATCGTACGGATATTTTTCACTTGAAGCTCATCGCCTCTCCGGAGTCTCGAATTTTACTCGAATTACTCTTTTTTCTTGATAGTTAATGTTTTGCTTGACCAGAGCCACGAAGCGCTCTGAGGGATGTGATATTTGGCTTCAAACGACTTTGGTGTGGTTCACCACCAACTGCATGCAGATTGTCATCGCAGCATGTCTCTTTTCAAAGTCAGATGTTAGCAAACAGCTCACGAAAGCCTAATTACAACCAGTTCTTAAAAAAAAAATAAAGCCAAAGAATTGAAGTGTTAGCAGCAAAGCTGGGTTTAATGATTATTAAAAACGAACGAACCTATAAGTGTTAAGGAATTTAACTACGCACAGTGAGTTTTTCAGCTCACATGGTACAAAACAGAAACACGTTCCGTTGCCGGTCTCCTAACAATACAAAATAAACAAAACCAACAAAAACCTAACCAACCTTAATAAGTAAAAAGTAGGGAAAGATCAATTCCTCCATGTAAATGTTTCTTTTGAAAGCAGCACAAGAACAAACCAATAGAAGAGTTGTTTGGTAAATTATTGTTTTGATGCTTTGTTTGATTATGGATTGCTTTGGATATAAAGTAAAAAAAACAGCAGCTAACAAACAAGGGCGCGCGTGCGTGCGCTTACATTCCTTATGCGCGCCACTATTCGATCACAGTATTGATGTTCAGAGTTTGTTCTCGTTCGTCGTAGATACATTTTGCAAAATTTATCTAAAATGGGAATAGAATCGAAGAAAAAAAACTTGAATAATTTGTCTGCGAAACGAGAAACAATCGCAAAAGAAAACGTTTTCCAACTTACATGGTAGCAAATCTTTTTGGCAATTTCCTCATTCTGGCAGCGCACGCGTGGTCTCTTTACCATTTCCGGTGCGCTAGGCGTGAGAGAGGATTTTGACGGGAGCGATAAGCAGAACTCGATGTATGTGACGGGTTTCCGTGTACCACCACCACTCGAACGGCCCGATCCTTGGGAGACGATCGTACCCTGCTGCTCCGTCGGTTGTACCGTGCGCGGCTGACAGGAGATGATCTCACTCATCGGATAGTTAAACATGATCATTGTCGTTTCGTCATTTTTCGAAAAACCCCACACATTTTCTGCTGACACCAGCAGTCGCAACTTCGAGTCCTCCGTGTCGAGCAGGCAAGGTTCGTACGCCATAAATTGTTCCGCAAAGTTACGTTTGTTGATGAGGAACAGGTACTGTTGGCCGGTGCTTTGCAGGTACGAGTACGGTGGCAATAGTCCACCGGGTGCACCGGTCACTGTCCGTGGTGGTCGCTTCCGTTCCGGCAGAATGCGGTTCGAGCCCTTGCTCTGCTCGCGAACTGCATTGGCCGTCTCGGACGCAAGATCCAGCACACCGATGACGGGTTTCGTTACCGTTCCGACCAAACCCTTCCCGAGCCCGGTAATAAACCCGGACAAACCATCCGATGCGGTTCCCTGGTACGTGTGCTTCACGATACTAGTCACACCGCCCAGCAACCCAAATGTGAACCCCCGGAAACCGGCCACCAAATGATCGCCGGTCGTTCCACTACCACTACCGCCGGACACGTCCAGTATGCGTTGGCGCGTTTCCACGTGCTCATCGTCAAACACCACCTTTCCGAGTCCGTCGGAGATCGTTTCTGTGAGCTTGGCGGTCGAATTAGATATGCCGTGCGTGACGTTTTTCACCAGCGATGAGATCGAACCCTCCAGCAGCAATCCGGAGAAACCCTCCGATAGATCGTTGGCAAAACCGAGCGGATTGCCGAGAAAGTCCACACTCCCGAGAATGGAGGCGGCTTGCCATTTCAGCTCCTGCTTGTAGTGCGCCTTGATCGCGCTCAGGTACGCATCCATCGTTTCGAAATGGTATTTGTGCGCAAACTGTTCGAAGTTGATGACCGCATCCTCGAACTTGATGAACGTAAACCCAAGGTTACGCTTGATCTCGGCAAACTCCGCCGTCAGCTTGCTCGCGGTGACGAAGCTCAGCCGGATCTGGGCCGGTATGATGCGCAGATCGCCAAAGTAGTACCGCTTCACATTGCTGTCCAGCACCTTGTACACGATCTTCTGCGCTTCGTAGTCCGTTTCGTCCGGCAGCGTCGTCGGATCGACGGTCGTTTTGGCGAACCCGAAAAACTTCACCAGCCGCAAAAACAAACGCTCCTCCAGATACACCACCACCGGCCGTATGCTAACGATAAAGTGTTCGAAAATGACCGCGTTTGTGTTGGGCGAGGGCAGTTGCTTCACGTTCAGCTGCAAAGAGGAGCTAGTGCCGGAACTCTGGTGCTCGTGCGATCCACCGATCGTGTACAGCATGATCGGGCACGACGTTTCAAACAGCTGATTGTCAATCTGCATATCACCGACAGAGAAATCGAGCGAGTTTACTGCGGGTGTGCGGATACACTCCATGTGAATGTTTTCCAACGTAACGTACGCTAGCTCTTCGCACGGTTGATTCGATATCAGCGATAAACCAATGCCCTTGCGTAGTTTGAGCTGCACATGGTACTCCAGTATATCCTTCCCGGGCT
The DNA here is from genome assembly GCA_000473375.1 of Anopheles culicifacies. NCBI lineage: Eukaryota > Metazoa > Arthropoda > Insecta > Diptera > Culicidae > Anopheles > Anopheles culicifacies. The sequence continues at coordinate 10,588 of KI423264.1, forward strand.
GCGTACCCGCATCGGACGATGCACTACGGCCACTGTTGAATATGTGCGATACATGCTTCCAGCTTGAATCGAGCGTTAGCTCACCACGTCCTCCTGCCTTTACGTCCCTTATTTGTATGGATTTGATCGGTCCATCCATGCGGTACGACACGGACAAGCAACCGGAACCGGGGCGCAATTTCTGTCGTTCAATCGCCTGCTCGTACGGTACACCACACTGCGTGAGGACTTTCGTATCGGACACACACATCCCGAGAACCGCTTCCGTACCGGCCCGTAGCCCGAAGAAACCTCCCCGCGCCTGCACGCACATGTTCGAATGTTCGCACATCAAACGACCGTCTTCGGTGAAGTGCCATGTTTGGGTGGACCGTCGCTGCCGGTTAGCTGGTCGCACCACCAGCCCAATGTATTGCATCGGTTGGGGTGGTTTCTCCAAATCCAGCACGTACCGTGGTTGCTTACGGCCCGGTTCACTCGGTGGCGAAGTGCCTTCGTGTTCGAGCTGCTTTTCATTGTTCATGCGCCATAGTTGGGACCGATCGCCGGCCTGTTTGCGTACTAGCACCACACGGCCATCGATCACACCGAGCACGAGTTGCTGCGACCGTACCTCAAACCGACCCTCCTCCTCGAGTCCCGTCTCGAACGTTTGGCTGAACGCGATGTAAATAAAGTTCTCGTACATTAGCCGGAACGGTTCGAACCCATCCAGCCGGCAGTTGGAATAATCACCGCCGGGTGCTTCCAGCTGCAGATACGGTGCACCGGTCGGTTCGTCCAATACGTACGCGATCGAACACTGCGGGCGTACGATCGTCTTAAAGGTGGCCTTCATATCCGCCTGGGAGAAGGTGATCGGAACGTGCGAATAATTATCCAACCGGATCGGTGGTGGTAATGCTTGCGCATCGCTAAATATCATGAAATACGTCGCTCCGTGCAGTATCGTTTCCAACCGCAAGAAATGCATCGCTCCGTTCGTGTTGCGGATGTTTATGTACAGACTGAGCCCATTGCTGGTGATGGGGACACCACCCGACCACTGACATTCGGCAACTTCGGGCAACCGAACGCACAGCTCGTGCTCTCGCTCTAACCGCGGCCAATGGAACGGAATGTGACAGCCCGGTACGGCTTCAATGTACGCCGCAGAAGAGGATGATCGACCCATCGCCGGGTCGTACACGGTCGTACTTTCGACGAGACACCTCTGCAACACCTGCAGCTTGTAGCTACTCCGGTTGTATAGCTGATAGCGGGGTGAAAAGGTCACGATCGACGTTTGGCCATATTTCCCTCTCGCTCGCCGTACCTCAATACCGATGATGAACGTTTCCGACGGCCCACGCAGCTGCCGGTGCTGGGTGCCCTGTTCCAGCTTGAACGGTTGGCACCAGTTCGGGCTGGTGCCAAACCGACGCCCCAATCGCATCGTTACACTGCCCGAACAGCCCGGATCGCTGAACGCAAACATAAACGGTGTGATCATGCGTGCTTCTTCATTTTCACAAAACTGCCCCGCACACTCCGTGTCTAGATCGTCCTGTCGAAACACCAACGGCAATCCGGTGCGATTCACCAACCAATAAGGTGCACCGATCGATATCTGTACACCACGCCCCCTTACAACGACGATCGTAGCCGCTAGCTTCAACATCCGGCCACCCATATCGAACAGACGCACATCGAGCGTGGTGGAACCGTACGTTCCCGCCGGTATCGTAATCTGTCCCGCGTTCGGGTAACTATCAAGCGTGAGTGAAAGGGTGATCTGTTGCTCTATATCCACCTCGGTGATTCGCGCCGTTTCCGACGAAGAAATGCGTCCCGGGCTACCAGACGGCAACCGGTACAGCAAATCACACGGCAACAGATTGTGGATGCGCATCGGTGGAAAGATCGTTATGACATGCCCGGGCAGATGGATCGCGTCCTTGCTCGGGTACGGTTCCTTCCTTATGGCCAGCAACATTTTGCACGTTTTGCCCAGCGGACCCCGACAACTCCGCAGCTCCTGATAAATCTCGCCCGGTTCGATCGCATCACCCCACTGGATGCCACGGTCGGTAAATTGGAAACCACCGTGTGCTAACGATTTCGGAATGTCAAGCCTCTGCAGCAATGTCCAGCCATCGCTCGAACTGCTGGCCTGGGAACCGGGAATGGGAGATGGTGCCGACGGTGTTAGCGAGTTCATTGCATCTTCGAGAGCTGCTCCGAGTAAGGGCCGGAAGTACAGTACGGCATGTACGTGTGTCAGCGGTACGTGAAGCAGCTCGTTCGAGTGCAGTATGGCGGTCTTGGTCTCGGGCCAATTGCGTATGTTAAGATGTCCGAACAGATGTTCCATTTTGACCAACACCGGAAGGTCCAGCTTGTTGATGAGCTTCAGTGCCGATCGGACGCTGATCAACTTCTGGGCCGATCCTTCCATCGTAACGCCAAACACTATGCGGGCGCGTGGTGTTTGTGAATAGTCCGCTACCGCGGCATTACACAAGTCGGGTCGTGCATGGCGGAAGTACGTACCGACACGATCTACCGATACCGGGCCCACCTCCTGCCAGCCCTCCACCCGTACAGCTATCTGGTGAAGGTTCATCTTGTGGCTGTCCCGATGACGGGCCTTGTTGCGCGTGCCATATGAAAACGTTGCCACACCGCCCGGTTCCACCAGCGTCCAGCTAGCCTCTAGCGGAACATTGGGTAACGAACCGACAATACCTCCCCGGCCGCGCGTAGACGATGTAAGCTCGGAAGAAATTAATGTCGTGTACCACAACCGCACACCGGTATCGTTTTTGATAGCAAACGGAATAAATGGTGCCCGCTGTCGATAGCTGGTAACGGTGGAAGTTGCGTTCGAAACGTACGTTTTCCCGCTCGCACCACCGTCCGATTCTACGTAATAATCCTGCATCCAGTTATCCTTCACCAACGCAAACAGTTCGATTAACGTACTGGTGATGTTTAGCCTTAACGTGTCGTTACTTTCCACACGCATATTCAATCGATTGCCTCCGCCCAAACCGACCGGTGCTTCAGTGTCGATTGCCAAACTGTAACCCCATTTCGCTTCTAGCTTCCACGATTCTATCATCGGTTCCCAGCCGCTCAGCACACGGTTGTAATAATCCACCGCGAATACTCCCGCCATACGGCCTGCATTGTAACCGGAAAATGTAGCCGCCAGTGCATCCACACCAACCGGCACGCTCGGATCGGCAGTGGGCGGATCGGGTACCGTCATCAAAGGACGACCGTGAAGTTGTCCCAACTCTTGTCGAAGATCCAGCTTGCTCAATGAAAGTTCCACCAACGGTACATCCGCATCACGACAATCGTCAATGACGCAGATCGAAATACACGGGGACTTGAGCTCAACGGCACTGATGTTTAGAGCACCAGATGTTCCAGTATTTGCTGCACCTGGGCCACTCCCGCCACTTCCAACGCTATTGCTGTGCATGAGGCCTCGTTCGTCGTGTCTTCGCGGTTCTTTGTTCTGCGTTAGCCAGAGAGCAGCTTCATCAAGCTGATAGCTGCAACGTTCCAATGCCACCAGACAGTCTTCCCGTCGGAATCCTAAATGAACCAACTTTTCAACCGCTTTGGAATTGACGGATATCACACCGGCTGTGGAATCCATGCTTCCACCCTTCCAGCCTTCGCTCGTTCTGCGGTCTTCCAGCTGTTGCTGCTGCTGCTTATGATCGCGAGCATTTTTCGTCTGTTTCGGTAACGATTCCAACATTTGCCGAAACATTCTCACGTCGTGATAGGACAAGCGAATACAGAGTTGTTTCTGCATTTGAATCTAAAAAGGACAATAATGTGATACAACTGTGTGACGTTAGATGCATGCTACGACATACCTCTAATACACCCTTCTTCACATCCATATTGATGGTAACAGGATCGATGATGGACAGTGCCGTACGATCTTCCGCACCGAGTATGCACGAGAACACCTCCAGGTTATTGAGATTGATCGATAAAGTTTTATTCACCTCAAACGGACGGTACGAAACAACTGTTGTGCTCTGGAATTTCGAAAACATAGAAATATTGCATTGCATTCCTTAAGACCTGCGTTCTTACCTTCAATATGACCGCATTCGTATCGTACTGATCAGTTTTCTCTACAAATACGAGCTCCGAGTCGGTAATGTTGAGTTTAAGCTCCATTCGATTGTCTTCCACAGGCGTTGGAACCCTTTGGACGGCATTTCGCAGTCCCGCATCGATGGGTCGATCGGCGCCCCACGGCATCATCCCATCGACACTCTCAATACCATCCACCAACAGTGGCAGAGGCGGCGGTGGATCTTCCTGCTGCAGTATGAAATCCCGCGCATTCTCCAACCAATCCAAAATGGCCATCAGACGCATATTGTTCAGCAGGATGGTAAATTTGGTCAAATCCTTACGCCTTCGGCTGTGTATTACTGCCTGCACCAGCTCCGTCCCCGGTTCACCCCGTATCGGTTGCAGAATGTTGGGGAAAACATTCAACACTTCGGTGCTTCCGGTGCGCGGCAACCCGGCACATGCTTTTATCGGGCATTCGCACTCCTCCGGCAGAAATCGCGTATCGATTAGTTGAATTTCCTTCGAAACGAGATCGATATCTTGCGCGCCATCGCTAAAACAATCGACCAACAGTTCCGATTTGATGAAGTTTACGCAGGCAAGCGGTTTCGTGCCGTAGCAATCGTCATCGATTGTTTGTACCAAACGCACGGATACGTCTAGCAGTTCGAGATTGATGGAAAGATTTTTCCAGACCTCCTCCTGCATATCTTGGACATCCACCGCGTTTAGGCTAAGGGTGCTATTAGGAATGGAGAACGCGCGTAGATACAGCTCATCAATCGATTCGCCGAGATTGTGCGACAGGAAGCCTCGTATCAAACGGTACTGCTGCAGGTCTAACAAGGCATCCAGCTTGGACAGCTTTCCGTGAACGGTTATATCCGGGACTGGTAGAAGAAGGCAATCAATTATTGTAATTGAAAAAAAAAATCATTTGCAACACTTACCGAAATGACTGTTCAGTGAATCAAGATTCCGTTCGACCTCCAGCTTAAGATGACATTTCTCTTTCAGCAAACTAGGACCCTTCTTCACCAACCGATAGCCCTTCATATCGATTCCACTGACACCACCAGTCGATGGAATCGTAACGAAACGTTCTTCCGGGTGCTCTTCCATACGGGCTGCAAATATGTCCGTATGGAATAGGTCTACGTGCATAACATCTAGCACTTCGCGATCTTCAGCACTCAGACGGAACTCATTGGTAAGATTAAATTCTCCGAGATCAGCCACAATGACTTGATCGCTATTGTAGCTCATCGGTAGCAGAATGATCGGTGCTCCCGCATTAATCGACAGACCGAGCTGTGTCGGACGTTGGTTGTGATAGGTTCGTACGTCCGAAGGTTTAATCTTTCGCATCATAGGCTGAATGAAAGAGATTGTAAAGAATAATTACCAAAAAAGGTCGTTAGATTGTAAAAACAATGAATACTCACCGTTTGTAGATGTGAAAATTCTTTGAAAAATAGCTGTATCTCTGCGATGAACCGCTTCGTGTGAATGTAGCGTACAGAAGACATCGTGATCGTAAGCTGTGCATCTTTCTGCAGTCCTCTGACCGTACCCTTAGCTGCATCTCGTACGTACATAAAGCTAAGGGCCTCGCTACCGGTCGTCATAAACTTCTCCCTGTATAGCGTCCCATAGGGCGTAAGATCACTTAGCGTTATCGACCCAAGACTACCCTCAACCTGCTTTGCTTGGCCTCGTTTCGAAATCGTTAGCTGCGCATTGGACACGTTAGCTTTCGCTATTTCACTAGTTGGTTTCGCTAATACCAAACTTAACGATCGTACCGATATCTCCAGCTTAGACTGACCGGTTACAGCTTGCACTCCGAGCGGCTCGCTAGGAGCAGCGGTTCCTTCTTTGCCTCCCTTACGACTCGCACCCTCTATTCGTCCTTCGGAGGATTGGGCTGGCTGGGGAGATTTGCTGTCAGAGCTTGCCGAGCCGTCCGTATCATCCGATAGAAGGCCGAAAAAATCCAACAGTACAAACCAACTTTCTACGGACACGATCAGATCGAGGCTGTTAAAATCTATCAAACTGGACTGCTGCAGCGAACCGAACTGGGAGGCAAACGTCGGACAGGCTGGATCCACTAGCACGGAGCTGTAGATGACTAGATTTTCCTCCGGTTTCAAACGTGATCCCGCACGTGGTCTATTGACCGACGGCGATGGTGGAGGTGTATCGGGACAAAGCGATTTATTCGTGGCGAGGAAGGAAAATCCCATCCTATCTTCCAGATTCGTTGGTAACGAATTTGGAAGCCCTTCTCCCATACCGAACAGTAACCCGACGGGATTCGGGCACGAATGGGAAGCGAACGTAGATGCGGTGTGTCGTTCGTATGAATCACGCTCGGCGGACGTCACTACCATGTAGCGATTTTTCGCCGTATCAGACTGCAACAAATCCTCCATCAATAGTGAACGTAGCGAAATTTTCACATGTGTTTCGTACTGGTTGCGCTTATCAAAGTCCACGCAGAAATCTCGGAACGATATTTGTACCAACGCTTCGCTGCGGTTCCCATTTAACTGGATGATAAACGCCGGTAGCTCAAAGTGAACTCGTATACCGATGGAAGCGGATACACCGGTCGCCGACGTGCGTTGATCCAGGCTCGACTGGTAGAACAATCCTTGCCGAGCCTTGGAGGGCATTGGGAAGGTGTGGAATGCAAGCGATTCCTCCGCTATTTCCGTTACCTTCTCCAGCGTCGTTGGTACCTCGCTCGGTGGGCGCACAAGATCTTTCGGTATCTTGAATAGGTTATCGATTGTCTCTAGCAATTGTTCGTACTGCTGTCGTTTGAGCGATAGCCGGAGCGGTTTCACAACGCATCCAACTATCCGAAACCCGTCACTTTCTTCATCCGTGCACATCTGGTCACTTGCGTGCTCGCGACAAATCTCCAAACTAAAAATCGTATCGTGAATGATCGGGATGGCGTTTTCCTTGCACGAGTAAAACTCCTCCGCACGTGGTAATCCAGCAAACCGGAACTCTTTCCGATTGGTCGTATCGAGTGAGTAAAGGTTTATGTTGCGGAAATCGATCTTGTAACGATCGAGATTTGACGTTTCGCTGTGTCTCCCGATAGCGCTCGCACCAATTCCATCACCCGCAATACTGTCGATAAATTCCGTTGAATCCTCCTTTGCAAAGCGTATCCTACTGCTAGCAGTGTTGTTGTTTCCCTCCATTGCTCCATCCGTTGGTTCGTAAATGCCATCCAGATCGCTTAAATTGCAATCGACCGAGGTGCGATCGGCACCGCTGAACAAATAACCACCACCCAGGTCTTCTTGCGCACTAGGCGGAGGTGTCGATGGGAGATTCACTACGATACGCTCCTGAGAAGAGGAAGGCGATGCTGCGGTGGACGTCTGATCCGTATTGCTGATGGTAATCCGTCCAAGATGCGCTACAAGTACCTGTGGACTACTGCTGCTTCTTGGCAGGATAAGTACCGGCGTATCTAGCGTGATGTCCACCTTCAGGGTATAGTCCGAGTTTAGCAGCACATCTTGCGTTCTAGACAGAGATACAGTACGCTGTCGCCGCACACGCCTAGGCGATGCGTATATGCTTTCCGGGCGACTTCCGGACAGATCCGATCGAGATTGCACCAACCCAAGTGCCATATCGGTCGCTTTCTCACGAATCGAGCGTGCCAAGTTCTTCAGGTAATGTTTAAACTCCGTTGCGCACCAACTAAGCTCCTGCATGAATCGTGCACAGTGAATGAACCACACCGAAGCCATCTTGACGCGAATGTCGATGCAGGCATGGAGGTCTTTGGAGACACAGAACGAAAGAGCTTGTCGCTCCTCGTGCATTCCATCCACCGTTGTGGTGTGATGATCAGTACGCTTTGGTCCCATTCCCGTACCGTACACCTCCTGTGCCAGTGACGTCATCAAATCCGGTCCAGCCGAATCAGCGGCATCGAAGCGTGTCGGTGGTACATTGTTCCCCGTCTCCGTAAGTGGATCTTTACCGACCGAAAGTATACGCTGATGGTTTACACCTTCCGGTGTTAAATCCAACACTTGCAATCCTCCCAGTGATCCCTCGACGGTGATGTCACTACCCAGGGTGGCGTGAATCTTTGCCTCGGACATCGTAAACGTGCCAACCTTGCGTCCGACGAGATAATTGTCACGTATCAATGCTCGCAGTACAAGCACGTTCAGACGATGAAAATCAAACGTGATTTCTAGACGCACCGGCGCTGATGGAGTATCGGTTGCCGACGAATCCGACGGTCGGCGAGTTGTACTCGATGCGGTTATTTGTGATGGATGATTGTTAGATGTTTGATTTGGAACCATTTTCTCGGAACCATCTTCCGGATCTTTTACATCACCATTCCATGCTCCACTGCTCTGATCTGGTGGGGCCGGAACCGGAACCGGTATGACCCGTTTGATAAAGCCCAATAGCTCAACGATTGTTTCTTGGTTAGCTAAAAACAACGAGGAACACAAAGACGGTTCAGTTTAGCGACCATTATATCACAGCTCCACGATCTCACTTACCAATTATGTCCAGATTGTTGAACTGTATGTTTGCCACCTGCAGTTTATCTTCCGGCCGTTCGGCAGTCACGAACACAATCTCCACCGTGATCAGCGCATCTAGATCGCCCAATGTAGCCGCATTCCATGTGGGAGAAGTGGCTGTTTTGTTTTACAATGTTCGCAACACAGGCACACGCACAAGCACAAATCATTCAAGGTCGAGAAGGAAGGCGATGGAGGGGATGGGGAATATTGTGGGGTCGTATTTTGTTTTCATGTCAGCGTGGAAACAAATTGATAAAGAAAAAAAATCATAGCGTGTAACGAAAACCGATAACAAACCAAAATAACGGCCAGTGACAACCAGCAACACACGAAAATGAGGTTTTGTTTTTTTTCCCGGGTTGGTCCAAAAACACATGAGAAGAAAAGAAAAAAAATGAACAAGAAAAGAAAAAAATGTAGTTTATGCGGGCATGCACTAATGGAAAAGCTTAAATGCAATATGCTCGAGTAACGGCATCGAATTCTATAAGGTTATTAACTTAATTCGTGACATCGAAACTAGTATCTTTGGAAATAGAAGGAACTAGGACCCGTTCAAAGATTCAAGCAGTTACATTAATCTGACTCTGATTTACCCAACATAACATTGGAATGACAGTTTCATCAGCTAATCAGCTCCAAAAATCAACCACCAATTAAGTTAAAAACCTCACGTGGAGACGTGTCATATTTTTAATAATTCGCCCAGCCTTAAAACATCCTAATTTATCCTACTTTAAGCTTATCCGTGATCGTAAGTCCGGTAATCGTACGGAATGGAAATAATTAATTAAAAAACGTTGCTTTAGACAACAAATCGAAATAGTAAATTATTTACAGTGACAACAACTATTCGCCAGTAATATAAACAAACAATCAGTATCGAACAAAAAGGCGAAACATTTTCTAAAGTACGATTGATACATGAGAAACGTTCACTCTTTTTACCTCGCTGTAAATTGCTGAGCGCCTTCGATATCGTTAATGGGCTTGTCGGTCGACGGTATTCCATGTGCGGATCGGGTGGCGATGCCGGTGAACAAGGAGAGCATGGCTCACTCTGCCGCAGACTTCCGGACAAGCTGTCCATGCTGCAAAAGGAAACACAAAATGGTTTAGTTAGAAAACAAAGATCTAGTCCCGTATCACTCAAAACCAACGCTTACCCTACGTGCCGATGACTCGCAATCAGTAGCTCAAAATCTTGTCCAAACGATTGCATCGCATCGACCAGCAGCAATCCATGCACGGATAGCGTAAGGCTGATATCTTCCGGCCGTTGGCTATAGCCAGCCTTTACACCCGATACCTGCAACTCAGCCACGCTGCGACCACGCGATTGCACCTCCAGCGACATCTGATCGATGGTGAACTGAAACACGACTATGTTTGTGGTTGATTCCTTCTCCAACGCGTCCGATAGTGAACTCGCACGACTTGCCTCCTCGTCGTTTGGACCGAGCGTCATCGCACCGGCTTGTTTGGAGTTTGCCGTCGATCCCAAGCTTCGATCGACTTCATCCGATGCTGATGGTTGTGCAGTGGTCGTTTGGTTCCAAGGTCCTTGATTCATTTGGCCGGCTTTGCTTAGCTTGTTCACCAGCGTCAGTATGGAGGACACTTTGTACTCGTTAATGTGTGCGTTCAGCTTTGGAAGCGTGCCGGAAAGCGTTAAGCTCGGGTATTGAGGATCGCTTGTGTACACGACGCGTCGTTCTACCTGCAGCACGATACTGAACCGATCAAGCACGTGCAAGTTTGAGGTGGTTTTCAGACTAGCCGCCGTCCAGCGTTCTTTGGCATGGCACACCAGCACCTGCAGATCGGTCAGCTGAAGATGATAGCGATCGTACAGCCGCTGATAGAGCTGATGCTCATCGAGCGCATCGCCGATCGCGGCTGCCGTAACAATCCCGCCCGTTGTCGCCCGATCACTGGCCAGTTCCGGCACCTCAGAAAACGCACTGACCAAGGTGGGTGAATTCGTGGTACTCGCTTCCGAACCGGGCGGTGTTGAGCATGGTGTCATAAATGCGTCATCTTCATCGTTTTCCGTCTGTATATCTGGCGATATATCACGTTGTCCACCGAAAAAGCTACCTGTGCTTGCTTTCGATACGACAGATGCTCTAGCCGCTAGAGCATCCGCATTACTCGCATTATTACCAGTACTAAAACCATTCTCGCCATTGGTCAACTGAAGGCGTCCAAAATCCACCACCACAATTGTGCTGTTGATGCGATCGCTAAAATTATCCACAAAAATAATTTGCGGTGCAGATATGTCAAATTCCAGCGTCCACGTTTTTCGCTCACTAAGATGGCCCTCAATAATGTAGTTCCAGTTTTTCATTAGCTCCTGTTTGGTTTTGTTCTTCATGTCCTCGAGCCTCCGTCTGGCATCGTACTGTTGGTGGGGTTTCGCAAGGAAATCTATCAACCATCGCACAGCATCCATGTTGTACACAATGTCGAGCGATTCGGATTTCACCATCAGCCGGTAATCCGTATCGTACGAAAGCGGTTTCCGTTCGTACTGTAGCTGAAAGATCGGTTCGCTCGCAACCATATCGGCCGGAAGTGATGAAGCGCTAAGCCGACCTGACGATCGCCCACTGAGAGGTGTCGTACCGGTGGAGCTCGAGGGGCCTTTCATATTTAATTCATCTTTTTGCTGCGGTTTTACCAAATCAGGAAATTGCGAGTTAGATGTCAGTCGGTCCTTGATCAGTATCGAACCGAGTGAGAGTCCAACATAGTGTGAACCACTGCGCGGTCTTGACTCCACGTCCATTTTCAAGTTCCGAAATAGAAATTGAAGCTTCGGAGCCATCTCGAGCGAACTGCAAAAGTCCAGTGTGCCACGTTTCAAGATGAAGTTAAACTTTCCGAACACGGCATCACGTTTGAGGAGCGAATTGGATTCCACCGACCCAGCCAGTGCATCTAGAATTTCATCCTCAAAGCTACTAACGGGGCTTAGCTCTCCATCGATGCCCCATTCCCCACTGCCCATCAATGCTAACTGTTGGCTTCCCGTCTCGTCAGACGAACCTTGTGTGGGGAACTGTTGCATTGCACCATTGCTGTCATCGTCTCCCGTGCCGGGTGGTGTTCGCTGCTGGTCGGATCCTTCAGTACTGTTATTATTGTTGTTGTTCTTGGTACTGTACCACCACTGAGGGAAATAATGCACCAGCATCGATTTGCCCGTGTTGGTTGTGGACGGGGAGTTGGTGCTGTTTGTTTTCTCCAATTTTGGCATTTGCATCATGCAGACGTCACGCAGCAGTCGCAGTTCATCGAACGTACGATCACGCTCGATACGATCCTTAAACTGTTTGTTCGCACTAGACAGTACCTCATTGGGGTTAGCTACAATCCGCATGTATATTCGAATGTACTGTAAATTTTCCTTTGCTATCACGTATGGATCTGCACCAAGATGTCTACACAGCCCGTGGCAACGGACGGCGTAACGCCACCAGTCGCGCGCACTCTCACAAACCGGCATTACCGGTCGTTGCAGCTTAAATCTACGAAAGCGTGCAATATCATCCAGCCCGCGGACACACTGCATCATTTGATTGTATTGTATCTGTAAAGAAAGAAGGCGAATCGTAAAATAATGTGTTTATAGTGCTGCTCACGGTGAGCCAACGGATCGTGTTACTTACATCACTAAGCGCTATCTTAATTTCTTCCCAAATTAAATCACAAACTAATCGCGGCCGGCTACGCGTTCTCAGTGGTGTTTCACTACGATCCCGCCTTAGCTGAGCCCGCACACTGATCGGGCTGATCATGTGTACCGGTTCATGCTGTGCCCGGGGGTCCCAGTAAACAGAAAAATTGGTCAGTTCTACCAGCTTAAAGGTGACATGCTGCGTGCTCCAGTTCGCCGTCTTGCCCGGTGTCCAGCTCGCGTCACAGCTCTGTGCCGACAGTGAATCGATCTTGATACCGCAGGCAAAGTATTGGTTCGGCACCGTTAGCCCATCCTCGTACCGCACATGGATGCCGTTTACCGTGAGCTGCAGGTTTTCGATAATGTTCGTCACGAGCGTGGTGCCGTAGTTTAGCCATCCGGTGTAGGACGACGCATAGTAGCTGCCCTCGGTGACGGGTGTTTCGCGCTGGGCGCGCCATTTCGCCTCTAACCGATCGAGCGAGGCTACTTTTAGGTCGAGCTCGGTTTGCTGTTCCACTTCAGCGTTCCAGTCCTGCTCGAGATCGATCGGACCGCAGGTGACCTGCACATTATCTATGTACAGGCACCACGAAGCGGTACGGAATGCACGTACCGGTACGGTGAGCTTCACCTTTCCGATCGACCCACTAACAATCTGCAACGGTAGACCAAAGTGTCGCAAAGCATCTTTGCGCAAGGGCAGGTTTTCTAGTTCCACTTGGCCTAAAAAAGAAGAGAATACAATAATTATCATTAAAATCGGAATTACCGTTTGAAAATCTAACGTAAATGGGAACCATTCAACGCATTACTTCTTCTTCTTCTCTGGCTCTACAACCTCGAGAGGTCTTGGCTTGCCATTTCTGGCTTCCGTGACTTGAATGTACCCGTAGCAGGATAGTCAGTCCTGCGTACGGGGGAATGGCCCGAATGGGATTCAAACCTCGATCCTGTCCGTTCGAAGACCGGCGCCTCAGTCTCCTCGGCCACCGAACCGCCGAATGCATTACACTTTTACATATTTTTAGCTAGCCATTTCAACGAAACAAAATCTAGCATTTAATTGTTTATTTAATTCCGCCGCTTTCTCTTAATCTGTACACACCCAACTCAGTTGAACTGAGTCATCAATGGTATGGAGGATGATTAATTGTTTGCAGTACAACGTATCCCATATAGATTTAGAGGGTGTGAAGCCGTGTTGTACCTTTCTGGTGCTCTTCAACAAAACGCAAAAAATTGAAATATGTGAAACATATATAAATCATTCAACGGAGGTAAACAGAACTGATAAGAGGGATGATAAGCTCTAGCTAAAATGAATATGATTAGTGAGCCACATGTCATGACATCATATGCCATTGTATCTTATCTTCCGAAAGTGTTGACCGGGAGAACTTAGCTTACGAAACTGAAGCAAAGATTATCCCATATTTTCAAGAAAACTTCATCATTAGAATGGAATTAGGCATTAGTCAGGCATCACGAACTTAAACCCTTGAGGCCTTCCAAATGCAACAGGTAGCGTCGTTTGTGATCATTACTTCACAAACACCGAAACGCTAACCCAGTGTGGGCATCATTTACTATGGACTGATTTCATGATCGCACACACAACAAAACCAGTGTTGACGCGTTTTTAAGGTTTCTTCATTGAATGGACTATGGCCAGCAGCAATTACGGAGTACGTTGTGTACGGTGTGTAGCTACTTTTATGGAAGGTTGGTTACATAACCCTGACCATCAACGGCAACGCCATCAGTGTTGGTGGGTCATCCACCGGTATAGAGAGTTTCCATTTCGGTTGCCGTTTTCATTTTCCTTCGGTCCCATAGTAACGTTGTGGCGGGGTGGAGTTCCGTAATTGCGGTTGCGTTTTCATTGGCTCTCGCTTGCTCTGCTGTGTATTGTACGCTCTACCTGTTAAGATTCCTTTCTGCAAACAATGCCGGAACATTGTAACACATACCCACACACGTGTAGGAAAAAAGGAAATCAGTGCGTAATCGGCAAAGCAAGATCCCATTGATCGTGCGGTGGAATGGATCCAACGGAACAGATGACCATCGTGTGAGTGTTTTCAAGCGTAGCAACGGACACTTGGCAACCTTTGCTCCCGCATAGAGCTCGAGCGCTAGACGTCGTAGTAGGCGAGGCGTAGAAATGAAAGCGATGGCATCATCACCGTCAACGTCTGTGGATGATGCAGTCAACGGATATTGCTTTGGGCCATCATGGACCAGCAGCGAAAGGCGACTCGACTTACCCGATAGGAGTGCGATTGTCAGCTGGGCCGTGTTGAGATTTTCCACATATTTCCCGAGGTAGTTGTTCAACACCCAGGCAATTAGTTCCCGCAACATACTGGTGCGTACCGTGCGGGCATTGGTACTGCACCGCAATTACAGCAATAACGGAACAACAAATTACGCACTGGCCCGCCAAATCACACTTCCCAGATGCACGCACGCACCTATCCTTTGCACGAATCTTCCCAAAGCACACGATTTGAACACACGGTATGGCACACAACTAGGTTATACCGATACCACGTATTGGCTGCTTTATTTCCACTACGTTCGCTTCACTGGTGCCCGTTTGTTTAGCTACGGATTCGTTTGCAAAATTCGTTCACTTCGTCGTAGCTTATATAACTCACACTTCTGGGCTATTCTGTAGGCAATCATTAGAGCAGAATTGTTGCTCGCATTTATCACTACCGGATGGTATTCAGTTGCACGAAACGCATGTTTGAACTCGAATTGAACACACGCGAAAGTGAAAAACTCTTGGACCGACGCACGAAACTTTTGGCTCGAAAAGTGCAAACACCGTTTTATTCTTTCCTCCTACGCGGAATGAAGCGAATACCAACAATGACAACTGCGACGCATTTCTATTGGCAGCTGTCAGCTGATTTTGGTAGTGTGCGTGTCGTTTTGTGCACCCCAAGCGTACTACAGCAAGGTGTTATCGCAGCAGATTGATACAACCGGCAGTTGGTGCGCAATTCCCAACAAACAAAACAAACTCATTGTCCAATGTCGATTTTTTATTCTTTTCCAAAAATAAGCTGTTATGGAAAATTACAATGCTTTTGTAAGTATGATAAATATTCAAGCCAACGAATGAATCAACACTTCTAATCGTAAGAAACTATTTCCTACAAGATGCGGGCAAACTGGTGGAAGCATTCCTGATCCAGTAGAAACTCCCTTATTTTTTATATCAAAAGTGCAACAACACGACCATCCCTATCATAACAAATTCCTGACTGTCACACTGTTGCCCGGAAAATACTCGGTTTCGCAAACGTAGA
>KI423265.1:0-10755 GCA_000473375.1 Anopheles culicifacies
TGTGTTTTCCTTCTTTTCTCCTCTCACTGTGTTGTGCAGTGGGTGGACGCGGGCTGAACACAGAAATCTGCGCGAAAAAACCGCAGCAACATTGCGACACACATGAGCGCAGGCACCGATGACGTGGGCAGGTGATACGTGTTTCACTGTGCACGTGGTGAAAGTGCGTGCATAAAAGTGAGGGAGGGTTTCCGTGAGCTAAAACGGCCAGAAAGAGCGCGAGGGAGAGTGAGAGAGCGACGTGTTAGGTGAAAAGACAAAAAAAAACCGCGTAAAGCATGAAACACGGTTGCTGTGGTCAATATAAGTTTGTTTTCTACTGCTATTTGATTAATCAACACACGCGTACACACGCTCAACCATTGCAACGCGCGTAGCTCACTTACACATGCGCATAGCGACGGCGCATGTAAAAACCGTTTCGCTGTATGATCGCGATATATTTTTTTTTTAATGATTTTTCCGATTCCGTTCTCTTTCGCTTCCTCCCATTCTCGCGCTCACGCTCTCTCGCTTGCATCTTTGGTAAGCCAAAAACTGTCATGTCCTCATGCGTACCGATCGTCGATCGAGGCTGTGAGACAAATGTTCCAGCTCACGACAGTGAGATTGAAATTAATTATGATCAGATCATTCTCACCCGCATCTCATCACAACAACATAAGTCGCGAACTCGGTACGGCTAAAGTGCTTACGGTGCTGTAACGTAGCACTCGCCGGGAGATGAAAGGATGCGGGGATCGACTATCACCCTACCTGTACCGCAATGACCTCCTTCCATCCGCAGTACGAAACGCAAACTCTCGATCACGGCAGCGACCCGGCCGAAACTGTTTGACAGCTAAAGATGAAGGTGAACTACATCGGTGGATGCTGGCGTTGGAGATGATAATGGAGGTTGTTGGTTGGCAGATGACGTACGCGCATTTGGAGGCATTGTTTTTGGTGGCACAATTGGTCACGGGTTGGAGTTTCCGCGACCGTACACAACCGATTCGATTCGCCAGGTAAAAAGTGCGTTACTAGCGAACAGCGGACATTTCTGTGTTTTTCTTTTTATTTTTTTGACATATTCCGATCGTTTTGAATGTCGGATTGAGGATCGGACGTTATTCGGGATGTTGGATCGTTACGCACAGCGTTTGTAATGGAGACGTGAGGCTAAAGATAATGGACGGTTGATCTTCGGTGCGTCGCTGTCTACGCACGGTACACGGGATTACACACCTTCCCCGCACTGGGATGCTGGTATTGGTGATGATCGAGTACGCTCGATGCACGCACACGACTCGGGACTCAATAAAGACGAGCTGCGAAGGCACAGACCTTTTTGTACGGTCGGAAGCATCATCAAGCGAAAGGGAGATTTTGTTTTGTTAAACGTACATGATAACATGGCGTGGGTGCTGAAGGGACTTAATTGTGGAAGATATACACACAGACAGAGAGACAAACGCGTGTGCGCGCGCTCGCAGGGCCCTTATCGATCGGTTACGATCAGTGGTACGGTTCGGTACCATGTGCATGTATACAATGCTTATGGGAAGATGCAGAAGCGCATCGCAATGCATCGGCAGCTGGTTGGGAAGGGCGGGACAGCTGATGAGGCGGGGATTTCTTTTTTTTTTTTTTTGCAACACTCGTCCTTATACTTCTCCGGGTTTAGCTTCACACTGTAGCAGCCGTAACCACAAACACAGATTGAACGAATTTGCAAGCATCTTAGGCTTCTATTACGAGGGTTGATTGTGGAACATTAAGCGGAGGAATATGATATGTTTTGCTAGTTTTCAAAAAAGCACTAAATGCTGTAGATTTCTTTGCAGTTTAACATTTCACTACTTACGATTGATGTTTTTTTAATTTTTTTTTACTAATAAGCCGGCACAACGCACAACAACAATTAAAGAAAGCCCCACGCACAGTTGAATAAACTTTGGTCCGATTAATTTTCACAACCTGAAGGCTTCGGTAGCAACGCACTGAGAGAATGGTACCCGGCACGCAACACCCATGTAAACCAGCATTCTGCTTGCGTTTCCCTACCGCGTAGTCCCGCTAGCCAACGCATGCAACTACGATTTGTGTTTATTATTTTATTCACCGTATAGAAATTTAATTAACTCTTCACCTAATGAAAAAAAAACACTCCGAAAGAAAATCGAATCTAAATTTCACACACTTTTTACCGTAGCAATGCACCGTCACACACCGAAATGAACAACACGCGCAAACGTCTTTACGCTACGGCGTTTGCTTGGGAAGTAACAGCGATCTGGATTATCCGTGGTCTATCATTCCAATGCCACGAATAAACCAAACTGCTATCCGATTTATTGACAGTTCATTGTTGTTGAGGGAGGGGGAATTTATTTGAATTAAAATTCCCATCGAATGCTGTTTCAGTGTTAGATGCAGTTAATTAAATGTTGCTATAATTGTTTTATATTACAAAAATTTCCATTGCTAATTAGGAGTGTTATTAAGCGAGATTAATAAACAGTGTTGAGAATTATAATTCAATCCCCTGCGCAATAGTTAAAATGAATTCACCTAAGTTATTTTTAAACCAAAAAAAAAAAACATCGAAAACTGCTCGTCAAAACTGCTCGAATTATTCGAGTAGCGTTGTATAGCAGATTGGTACCAGCGATCTTTTATTCAAGCAAATGTATTCATTTAAATTTCAAATTTTTAAACTAGTTTTTTATTAGATAAAAAAGACACAAATTATTCCACATTAAATTGTGTCAATAGACCCCTTCAATCATTTGCGTTTGTGCTGGAAACGTTTGAAGGTGATAAAAATAGGAACACATAATTTTACCGTATGAACGGCGTAGATGTGTTGCCGTGGAACATCTTCCGGTTGAGTAAACAGATCGATTGAGAACGAACGAAAGGAAAGCAAAATGAGGAACAAGCATCACATCAACATAATGTCTGTGTTCTACATGTAACACGCCTCGCAAAGCATTTTAACACCGACACGCGCAAATAAACCCTCAGTGCCCCGGTTAGATGTATGTTACGATGACGGCAAACCCCGAACTACATCAAAAGACACCCAATACAGGTGCATATTCTGGTGCGGACACACAGTCATTACTGCTCGCCGCCTCCATCATCATTTTGTGGGGCCGCGTTCATTGTACGCCAATGCGCACCCCCGGGTGCACTAGTAGGGATTCACTTAAGGGAAAATTACTACAGATCCTACCTACGTTGGTGTAGGACGTGCAGCCGCGCCAACGTGTCGCCAGCGTGTACTGTATAGTGTTACGGGGCTACGGGCAGAAAACCGGATTCATGCCCGGTTCTCACCTCGGCCACCGGGTTTTGTCGTGAATGAATCCTTACACCTCTAACGCCACCATTTTGCCCCGGACGCGCCGTAGCGACGTACATTTCATGCGAAGGAAACCGCAGCACTGCCAGCTTCATCGTACCGATATTGATTTCCATCGCACTGGTTGTACCGTGCGGGGTCTCGGTTACATTTGCATCCACATGACTTCTCCCGGGTATACGTTTGCCACCATTTTAACGCCAGTTTGTGTTTGTATGAAGGTGTGAGTATGTGTTTAATGTTTGGTTTTCGGGAGGAGAAATCCAACTGGCAGGCACCTTAACCTGAACATTGGCTCAGTTCAACCTGAATCGTGTTGCAGTACACACCGGAACTGGGATTGCCATCGCGCACCAGATTATACAGTTGTTTTTTGTTGTTGTATTTAGGTGAAAGTGAGGGGCCTACTGTCTGTTAAAAAAAAACCGGAAGTGTGGTCCATATTGGGGGCTATAGCGTAAGGCCATTCGCACATGTGCACATAAAGTTGACCAAATGTGTTTGTGTGTGCGCGAAAGTGCGAGTGCGTGTGTTTATGTGAGCAAGTTCTCCCAATGGTCCTAGAAGAATTGCCAAGAACCGTGTGCATGCCCCCAGTCATCACTGCCAGTTCGATGTCCAAGCAATCCGCTATCAAACTGCTCAACATGGTAGCGAACGGACGCAAGAGACACTCGTCGATCAATGAGCAGCAGCTAGTGCCATTGGAGTCAGCTGGAAGTTGCCTCTCGTCACCACCGCCGGGCGGTACCAGCCGCTGCTATCAATCATCACTCCGCAGCTATAGCAAGTGGTCCCCTACGGAGCAGGGTGCGACCCTGGTTTGGAGGGATCTGTGCGTCTACGCCACGGCCGGTTCACCAAACGGTGAGCGTGGCGGTGGTTCCGGTAGCCATCGACCCTCGATCAAACGCATCATCAACAATGTGAGCGGTGCCGTAACTCCCGGTACACTGATCGCCCTGATGGGTTCGAGCGGAGCCGGCAAGAGCACGCTTATGTCGGCCCTCGCCTACCGTACACCGCGTAAGTTGATGCGTATCTGCTGTGGAACGTTTTGAGTATCTGAAGAGTTGTCCTATATCCAAGATATTCCTGTACGATCAAATTCCTTCAGCAATGCCTCCACATGAACGCATGATTAGCTATCTCGTTACAAGAAACTCCGATACCTCTCCGAAACCAGACAGAGTAGTAGCGTTACTAGACGATCCACTCTAGATGACAGCTCAACATCTATTGTAAAATACCTTATCCTCTATTATAGAAGACACTATTCACTATTCAGTAATATTAGGTACCGTCTTAGTTCTGCTTAATGCGTTACTCTCGCTCATTCCCTCTCTGCCCCCATCTTGAGGCAAATGGCATAGTCCTGCAGCATTAACAAGGCTTCATGCTGGCGGCTTCTTAACCGGTTTACATATGTATTTCTTCGAACGGTACGGTTTAACGTTGCGTACGTTAGGTTGAATTCGTTCAATCGGTACGGACAGGTAGTTGCGTACACCTTCTATACGCATCTTACCAAAAGAACTAACTTTTCATGAGGCATTCCAAGCCTGGCTACAAAGCTCAACTTGCGTCTTTCTCGAAAAGCGTCATAAATGGTCTATTTTTAAAGTGTATAATATCCTCAGTGCTGTAAAATATTACTTATACTACAGAAAATAGATTCTTAAAGTCAAAACGAGGATGAAGTAGAAGAAGACTATAAAGATTATTAATAAAATATATATTACACCAGCAAACCATAAAAGGTTTCAGGTCTTCAACTTAACACGATGTTGTGACATTTAATCCTTCCAGTGTTCTTCAGGCTAACGTAAAGAAAGCTCCCCTCTTATTTCATTGCCTAGGTCTATGCCCAACTAATATTTCCCGTTTTCATAATTTCCATTTTTTTTTTGCCACCTAGCGGGAACAGTTGTACAGGGGGATATACTCGTGAATGGGCAACCGGTGGGCCCTTATATGTACCGGCTGAGCGGATTTGTGCATCAGGACGATCTGTTCGTCGGTTCGCTGACCGTACACGAGCACATGTACTTTATGGCAAAGTTGCGGCTCGATCGACGTGTGGGCCACCGGGCCATCGACCAGACGATTCGGGATCTGCTCGAGCGGACCGGTTTGGCACGGTGCGCTAGCACACGGATCGGTGAGGCTGGCGATGGGAAAATGCTTTCCGGTGGTGAAAAGAAACGGCTCGCCTTCGCTACGGAGCTGCTGACGAAGCCGACGCTACTGTTCTGCGACGAACCGACGACCGGGCTGGATTCGTACAGTGCTCAGGCGCTGGTGTCGACATTGCAGCAGCTGGCCCGCCGTGGCACCGCCATCATCTGCACCATCCATCAACCATCGTCCCAGCTGTTCTCCATGTTCGATCAGGTGATGCTGCTAGCGGAGGGACGGGTCGCGTATGCGGGCCGACCGCTCGATGCGCTCGCCTTCTTCGCACAGCACGGTCACGCCTGCCCGCCAAACTACAACCCAGCCGAGTATCTGATCGGTGCGCTCGCCACCGCACCGGGCTTTGAGAAGGCGTCCCAACGTGCCGCCCATCGGCTGTGCGATCTGTTCGCGGTGAGCGAAGCGGCCGGTCAGCGTGATGTACTCATCAACCTGGAGGTGCATATGGCCGAGAGCGGCGACTACCGGGTGACGGAAGAGCAGCATCTCTCCGGTCGACCTCACTGGCTTCATTCGACACTATGGCTCACGTACCGGGCATTACTGACCGTGGTGCGCGATCCAACCGTGCAATATCTACGGCTGCTCCAGAAGATTGTAAGTAACACGAGAACTCTCTTTCTCTCTCTGCTGAACTGTGAACTGCTTCCTCACCAACATTCTGCTTTACGACCCACGCAGGCAATCGCTCTTATGGCCGGACTGTGCTTTACCGGTGCCATCGAGCCAACGCAGCTTGGTGTACAGGCGACCCAAGGCATCCTGTTCATCCTCATCTCGGAGAACACCTTCACACCGATGTACGCGGTACTGTCCGTATTCCCCGAAACGTTTCCACTGTTTATGCGCGAGACGAAGAACGGTCTCTACCGCACCTCGCAGTATTACGTCGCGAACGTGGTAGCGATGCTGCCCGGACTCGTACTCGAACCGCTGGTGTTCGTGTTGATCGCTTACTGGCTGGCGGAGTTACGCCCAACGTTCTATGCCTTTCTCGTGACTGCGGTTGCGGCCACGCTCGTGATGAACGTGTCCACTGCGTGCGGGTGTTTTTTCTCGGCCGCCTTCAATTCACTGCCACTGGCGATGGCTTACCTGGTGCCGTTCGACTACATCCTGATGATCACGTCCGGTGTATTTATCCATCTAAACACGATGCCCGCCGCAACTCGCTGGCTGCCTTACATCTCCTGGATGATGTACGCCAACGAAGCCATGTCCATCGCCCAGTGGGAAGGTGTTACTAACCTCAGTGAGTAAAGCTTCCACCACTGCACCATAGCTATAATATATGCACTTGATATTATTGTACCTTTACGTTTGCTTGCAGCATGTCCTGCCGTTGACAACAAACTGCCATGTCTTCGTACCGGCGGCGAGGTACTCGAGCACTACAGCTTTGACGAAAGCCACCTGGCACTGAATCTGTGGGCGATGGTGTTTCTGTACTTCTGCTTTCACGTGCTCGGTTATTTATTCTTATGGCGCAAAACTAAGCGCTGAGGCGCATCTGGGAGGCACGTAACATTTTGTCAGCTACCGAATATACTTCTCGTCTTGTTTAAATAAATCAGGAAACCATAGCTTTACTGATCGTTACTTTTTACTGCTCACTTGAAATGAAATTATGTAAGTATTTTGTTTTATTCAAATAATCTCTCCCCAAAGCTTCTTCTGAATAGCGCGTAACGAATACAACGGCATCATACACGTGTTCAGCGCGTTCGAGCAGATATCTCAAAACATCGTTTATGACAGTTGAACGTGGTATGAAAAATGAAAAACATCGCCTGGTGGTGAGTTTCTTTATTCCCGTCCAAATAGACATAATGCGATTTTTTTTAGGAATGTTTTATTCTGCAAAAGCTTAATTAAGATGAAACAAAGAAGCATTGAGAACATTTTTCCTTTGTGAGAAAGATGCACAGTATGATGTTTTCTCGTTGGTTAGGGTGAGATTTTATCATCATTTACCAAATGAAAGTTTACAAAAATGAGACAATAATCGAAACGAAGACAAAAAATGGCCAAAAACATTAAATCAACATGTAAAAATAAAATATCAGTGGTGAGTTTGCTATACTCACCAAACCACATGACGTACATTCAGTGCGTTGAAAACGAGTAAGCAATATTGTTACTTGGGTTATGTGTTTGTGTTGTATGTTGCTTGGCTTTGTGTCATGAAATACGTAAAACTTTGTTTTTCAATTTGGTGCGAAATTTAGCGAACTATTCCGAGTTTGTGCTAAATAGCAATAATTATAAAATATTAAAATTCAATTCACTACTGATATTTGACAGATAAATCTGTCATCCTTTTGTGTTGTGCTGAGAAGGCTTCTGCAATCAAAACGCGTGGTGCCATAGCAAAAGTTGCTTCTCTCGATCATTCGTTTCCCATTTATACGATCATTCGTGTTGGGAACAAAAACATGGCTCCCTACGCATCAGAAGACGATCTTCAAGCGAAACCGCAGCAATCAGAGCAGGCAATGGAGGAGACCGACATTTTGGACAAGCAGCCATTGGACGCCGTGCCGGGTCATAGTACAAGCAACCGTAGCCATCGCTACAAGTGTGAATTCTGCCAGCAAACGTTCCAACGACGCGACAATCTCGATCGGCACAGCTTTTCACACACCGGAGTGGTAAGCTATTGAAACCTAAGTGGTTTGGGAAGCATGTAATTGGTTTTCCTTTTACTGCCGCATTTTCAGTACGCGTACCCTTGCCTGGAACCAAACTGCGGCAAAGCATACTCCAACCGCTCGCACCTACTACGTCACGTACGCGCAAACCATCTCGAGCTTCCCGGGACACCTAAGCCGGAACTAAACTGCTCGCATCCCAACTGTACGATGAAGTTCACCAACAAACAGGCCATGAAGCGGCACTACCAAACCAAGCACATCCTTGGCAAGTCGTACGCATGCGACATGTGCAGCGAGCGGTTCTGGCGCAAGCTACAGCTAAAGCTGCATAAAGTACGTCACACCGGACAGTATCCGCACCGGTGCGAACACTGCAGCCAGGGTTTCGTTAACCTGAAATCGATGCGGAACCACCGGTGTAAGCGCAACGTACAGAAGTGTGCCGACTGCCCGAAAGAGTTTCTTCTCTGGTCCGAGCTAGTGACGCATCGGCGGCTAGCGCATCGAAGTGAGTTCCGATGCGAACAATGCGATAAAATGTTCCACACGAAGCGCAACCTCAATTTGCACGGTCGTGTGCATCGGGCACAAAGTGAGCGCGTGGTGTACGAGTGTCCCCACGATGGCTGTCCGCGGTTTTACGAGCATGAACGCAATCTATTCGCGCACGTACGAACAAAGCACGAGAACCGCAAACGGGAGGAGCTCACGTGTCCAGTCGCCGAATGTGGTCAGGTGCTAGCCACAAGGCAGAAGTTGGAACAGCATCGCAAATTGCATCTTCGCGCATCAAAGACAATTCGCAACCGAAAAACGAAAACGGCACCCTTGGAAGGATGCAGCAAGGAAGTGACCGATGGTGAGGCGTGCACTGCTATGCCGGAGCCAGCACCAGCGACAACGGCCGAGTTCAGTGCTGACCAACAAAACCAAGCGGATGTGACCACCGATTCGGAGGTGGAAAACACGCAACGGATCCAAGATTTGCTTGACTCGAATATGCAGTTCTTGTGCACACAGCTCGATACGCTGCGGTCGAATTTAGCTTTAGTGTAAGCGCGTAATGGGCAATCTCGTGAACGTGAAACGTATTTATTGCATGGCACAGCTTTAAGCAAAGATTTCTTTTTTAATTTCAAATATTTTTGGGGTCCAATCGTATGCTCCTAGTTCATTTAGGATTTTCATATCTTATGTATATTTTCTACTTCATGTAGTATTATTTACAAACCATCCTCCACTTAAGCGCGGATTGGAGAAACGTTATAGAGAGTAGAAGGTTTTGGGTAGATATAAGTTATATGTTATTTAACATCATTGTACGAAATGTTGTTTAGATAGTAATATCTGTACAGAGAATCAATGCTAGGTACTGCTTTAAGTTATGGCTAAGTATTCATGTACACGCGACGCGTGTTGTAAATGTGGATACGTAGAGCATACCGTTTACGGTTAAGTTGGTAGGATGGAGATTGCAAAACAGCTTAAAGTTGTTATATTAAGTTATCAGAATTCACAATTTGCAGTTCAAATCAATGTAAATGGAATGATAATGCTACCGTGCGTGGTAGATTGTGCCATTTTAGGATTCCAGTTTTTTTTAGTTTTTGAAATTTCTTTCACAATGCTTTTCTTCATATTTAATAAAAAAGTGAATTATACATACACAAAGTCAAATATCAGCCATGCTACAGCTTTAATAGTGAATTTTTTGTTTTCAACAGTCTACAATGATCCGGTCACCTTGCGCTTTCGCATCGATTCTTCCCATTCTGCTAGTTGCTGTTCGCCCGTTTTCGGTCCCGGTTGATAATAGTGGTCTGGTGGTGTTCCCTCCTCAAGCCGTACGAAGTAATGGCAATGCTTGTACTCCACCTCACCCGTTCGTCCACGGCCATGCCGCCGCATGCCTTTGAACACGCGACCCTTGCCACAGAACGATTCGGCCACCCAGAGATTTGTACGATACTCGACGTTGTGCCGCTTGACCGCCATGTCAACTGCCTCGAGGATTGCCTCCTTCACGTAGCTGGCACCTTGCTTGTCGATGAAGGATAGCTGTTTGACTGCCTCGTCCACCGACATGCCGCGCACGAAGGACGCAACGTACCACATCTTTTTCGGGCTGTACTTGATGTTGGTCTTCTGATGGCAGACGTACGCAGGGCGCGGCTGGTCCTCCGGTTGTTGCGGTGGGTAGATAACCTTGTTGTACTGAAGCCACCGTTGCGGCCCAGTGTTGTGACCGTTCCAGTTCTTTGCCAATGCATTGCCCGTGTGTAGATTAGAGGCTGCGATCAGACGTAATGCTGCACCGGTGGAGGTTCCGCGTTCCGACAGCGCGAGTCGTTTGAATGTGTTTGCAAGGAAGGTGGCCATTGCAGATGTTTCTTGCGGACACCAGAAGGCCTTTGAAAATGCGAATGAATGAAAATACGATGGTAGGAAAACGGTTTTCCTAGTTTTTCGGGTGTTTTTTCCTTGCTACCAACACCCGGCCTGCGGAAAACACAGCGGTGTGTTATGTATACACAATGACATTAAACGTCAGTCACG
>KI423265.1:23196-34827 GCA_000473375.1 Anopheles culicifacies
CATTCTTTCTACACTAATACGTACAACCGAGGTTGCATAAACAAGCGTAAACACACACATATCAATTTAATCGGCGCAATGATACGAAGCTACGAAGCGAAGAGTGTTCCGCAATACTTCAACCATCTGCTCCCTTATACGAGAAGTACCTAACGAAAATTACCAAAAAAAAAAACACACACACACACAACATATTGCGATAATTCCATAAAAAACGAAACACAGTGTGAGACAGAATGGGAGTAGTAGTATACTAAACTTAATTAATACGTAAATGCAAACGCACAATTCATAAAATTATGCTTCCTTTCCGGTTAGAATACCAAGGGGTGGATTGAGATGTAAAGTTTTAGTTGGAGCGTTGATTACTCGGTAATGACCTCTGTCTTCTATTCCTTCCCCCTCTATTTAACGCGCCCAGTAGTGAAGTATTCAATCCCACACGCATCAACATCTGATCATACTATAAACAATCATCGAAAGCCATCGTTTACAAAAAGGATGTAATGCACACTACATCACCCCACCGATCTATGTCGGAGCATTTTGTGTTTTCGCTCATCTAAATCGTGTTTTTCCCCTTTTCCACCGTGTCTGTATTTTCTTTCAAACCCACCTGTTGCGTCGCTTGCTTGCAAACGTTCAGAGCAAGCATGGGAATATCCCATGTCCGTGTCGTAACCTTTCGCGAACCGTACCGTACTACTAAGCACGGTTTTGTGCGTGTGTGTGTGTGTGTTGAAAGATTTACGGTGGTCTTGGGTTATTAACCTTGCACTACTCATCCACTGTACTTCCCTACCGTACCGTGCAGTGTGGGTGGGGTGTAAACTAAGGCAACGAGAGATAGTATAATGATTTTTAAGTTTTATTTTTAACTCTACCAAAGTCTAAGTCTAACGGAAAAAAAAAACAAACGTAACGAAATATTACAAACAAACAAAAAAACAAAACTTGCAGGGCAGAGGAAAAGCGTAGTAGAACGAACAACAAAAGCGAGATGGGAAATATACAAACAAACAAATAAAAAAAAAAGGTTACCTGTTAGCAACTGTAAGCAAAACACAATACACTAAGGATGATGGCCAGGAGAAGTAATAAAAACAAAAACAAAGTATAACTAACAAAAATTACTAAACGAAATGCGAAATGCAGAAGAGGAAACAGCGGAAAAAAAAGGTAATTAGTAAATTAATCTGAACGCGTAGAACAATTAACGCTATAGGTATAAGAAGGTAATACAGCAGCAACACAAAGCAAAACACAGTAAACGAGAAGTGAATTGGCAATTATAAACAAAATAAGAAGAAAAAACAAACAAACGTACGAACCAGAGCAGGTGTCATCTTGAACAAATTGTCACAACACATACACACTCATACATGAGCAAAAGAAGCATTAAAAGTGGTTAGCAAAACGAAGAAAACAAAATATTTATCAGTAGTTATACTAGGCACTGTTTTTTCGGAATTTTTCTTACTACTTCCAAATTCGTTTTCACATAAACACACACGCAATATATATATATTGACACATACACACGTACACACGAAAAGGGGGAAAAATCAGTATAACAGTTGGGCAGCAACACAGTATAATAGTGAGTGCGTAACAATTGCAGCAATTTAGGCGTGAACGAAGCAAAAAGTAAACGGGTAGGAAACGGACAGTTTTGCTTCCGCTTTGCCTTCTCCAAACATTTTTCCTAATCGCTTCTCCCGAAACCCGTTGGAAAATGTCATAGTGCGGGGGGGAGGGAGCGGGTGTTGAAGGGCAAACCGAGGAAGTGGATAGTGTTGTGCTATAGTATTTTTCCTAACCAAACTTTCACTGCACTCTTTGCCCTTTACCGTGGCGGCAGTTTTTCTTCGAACAAAACAACAAACAAACTAAACAGAACAGCAGAAAACAAATATTCATAGCGTAAGCAAAAGCGTTTTGGCAAGGTGTGAAGTGTGTTTTTTTTTTGTTAACTCTTTTTTTTGTGTATGGCCAAATCGCTCATCGACAAACCGTGCGCTAGTGCGTTTGTTTTGCAGGTTCAGAGCAATTAAGAAAGGTGGTTACGGGAAAATGGTAACAAACATGAGTAAGATAACAATTAATAGTAGCGATGCATTTGAAGGGAGGGCAGAAAATAAATAAGAAGGAAGAGAGAGAGAGAGAGAGAAAGCAAAAGAAAGATAAAGAGAGAGAGAGAGAGAGATGAAAACAATATAGTAGCATAATAATACGTTAAACTCGCAGTCGACGCTAACAAGAAAACATAGGAGGTAATTAAGAAACAGAAAAAAAACCATCATAGCTACAAAACGGAACCAAACACGCAGGCGATTGGAGGGTAGAAACCAACAAAAAAAAAAGATACAAATCCACACACACACACGAGGCAGAAACTAGAAGCAGAAAAATGATCCGGAGGAGCGTTCAGGCCCCGTTGCAAACATTAATCGCGGAAACGAACGTGTGAAAACTAATGAAAAGCGAGAAAAGCGAAAAACAAATAAAGAACTAAAATATAAATGCTTGCTTGGTTTTCATAATTGCATTCGCACACGATCACGTAATGAAAGATCGCAACGTTTTATTGACAGTTTAGGAAGATGCACGACAAAGCATGTGCTGTTTTTGTTTTGTTTGTTTTTGTGGTAAGTATTAGGAAGTGAGGTTTAAATAGCTTCACACAATGTATTAACCTCACCGAGGTGCAATGCAAGAAATGAACACAAATGAACACCAATGTGAGGTAACTCACCGATACGATGGAGCCGCCCGGTCCATTTCTTGGCAGGGATTTGATTCACACACCACGCATTACTGAACGAAGGGAAAAACACGCGCACACACACACAAGCACATGCTCATGCACGCCATTTTTCTCCACCCCAAAACCGTGCACTCACGTTTCCGTGCAACGGGCGCGAGCGAGAGCACCAAACGTTTCGTACCGGGTGAGTGACCGTTGAGTGCCTGCGGTGGCGAGCGCCGCGAACCACGCAACAGCAAAGAACAAAAACGCAAGTGAGTGTATGCGAAGCTGTCACGCCGTCAGGAGCGAGGCGCCCTCTTCATTCGTTCGCACGCAAGCAAACGGTATAAACGGGCTACACTGGGGCTGCACTGTACTGTGGTACCGGTCGGGCCACACAATTTTGTCACCCGTCGTCATCAACGGGCGTGTGTGTGTGTGTGTTTGGGGGGGTCTCTGTTTTCCGACACGACACCAGTGCGGCAGTTGTTGTTTGTAGCCGATCTTTGCCAGTAACGGTCGCAGGACACTTCAGGCAGCACCGTTCACACTCACGACAGCGTGTTTATCTTCCGCGTACGATCCGAGATCGATCAGGGAAACACGTGTTTTTTTTTTTTTTTTTATTCTTTCCTTTTTTTTACTCTCTCTCTCTTACAAAGCCTCAAACACATTACTGTACAAAACGTTCGTGACGGTGGGTGCGTGATTAAAGAAAGCACAAAGTGTGATAGTGCGATAAGTTATCGAGTGCAAAAAAAAGAAGAAAAACGAAAAACATTTAAACAACGCAACAATAAACGAAAACCCGCTCGTGGAGGAACAAGACACATTTTCGATATCGAAAGATCGCTATTCGTACACGGTACGTAGCTGTACGTTGTTATCATACGTTCGACTACTTCAGTACGGTTCTATCGCTTGTCGTGATCGTATCACACACGCTCCGGACATCGCTGTCTGCTCGAAGGCATTCACATCCTTACCAGTGTACCAGTGTTTGTGCGTGTACGTACGTATGTGTGAATGTGTGTTTGTGCGTGTATGTATACAATCCAAGGGCTTTCGTGTGCGTGTTTTAGTGTGCAGTGGTCGGTGTACCGATAAGGGATCTAGCAACAAAAACCGGCAATCAACAACTTCTTCGCCTACAATCAAAATCAAACCGTAAAACCCCGGCCGCACGATCGCCATCTTGCGTCCAGACCATCAGTTTGACTTCGACCGAGTGGGTGTAAAAAAAAAACCTCCCACAAATACACCTCCACACCTATTCCAGCTTGCTGCATTTTATCCGCTCCTGGTTCCCGGGGTTTCGGGTTTTTTGAGAGGCAATTCCCAACTTTCCACAACCCCACACGTGGCGGAAAATTTTGTGGCGACAGGAAAAGCAGGCAAAGGAACGGTGTGAGCGTGTGTTTTTCTCGGTTCTGTGCCCGACCGCGCGCGCGTTTGTGTGGGTTTTCTTCCCTGTTGTTTT
Organism: Anopheles culicifacies; assembly: GCA_000473375.1. Taxonomy (NCBI): domain Eukaryota; kingdom Metazoa; phylum Arthropoda; class Insecta; order Diptera; family Culicidae; genus Anopheles; species Anopheles culicifacies. The sequence continues at coordinate 27,426 of KI423265.1, forward strand.
CGTTTCGTTGCGGGTTTCTTTTTTTTCGGTTCCATTCCTTCGTCGCGTTTCCGCCGGACCACTTTAGCGAGTGGTGTGCCGGACGCAAGGTACGGCCGCCAAGATTGACAAAGGAAACTTCAACTTTTTGAACCCGCTCGCTTATCCGACGGCGGCCAGCGCGGCGGCAGCAGCGGCGGCGGCAGCGGCAGCGGCAGCAGCAGCAGCCAACGGTGGACCGGGGAGTGGAGGTGGCATCGGTAGCACCGGCAGTAGCGGAAGTACCGGAGGCGGCGGCGGCGGTGGTGGTGGAGGTAGTGGAAGCGCGGGCTCGATCGGAACCAACCTTGCCGGGTTGGGCGGTGCAACAGGTGGGGTCGGCAGTAACGTTGGTGGGGCGACCGGCGGCGGCACTAGTACGGCGTCGGCGGCTGCAGCGGCAGCGGCGGCGGCGGCAGCAGCAGCAGCGGCGGCAGCTGCAGTAAGCGGCAACAACCATCCGCACCATCCCCATCATCCACATCCGCATCATCACCACCATCACCATCACCATCCCCATCATCATCCGCATCATCATCCGCATCACCATCCGCACTTTGGGCCGCTAGCGGGCGGTGCGGACACGGGTGTTGGTACGATCGGTGTCGGACCGGGGGTCGGACTCGGTGGCACGGGAACCGGAGGCGTCGGACCCGGTACCGTTGGTGGCGTAGGAGGTGGTGCAAGCGCGGGTGGAGGAGTAGGAGGTGGCGGTATACCCGGTCTCAGGATGGACTGCGACTACTCGAAGCTGTTCTACGCTAAACGTAAGTAGCACAATCGTAGCTTGTATAACACGATCAGCAAAGATGGCCGATTGCTATCGTCCCGGAAGTGTACACCCCATCGGCCGAAGAATGGCCCGGGGAGTATGACGCACATGCCGCACCATCCGTTCTTGGGGAATCGTATAACCAAAATGTGTTGGAGAAGTGGTGAGTGCGAGAGAAGGGGGTAGGGGGGGGGAGGAGAGGGGAGGGGGAGAGGAAGGAGATGTGAAACAAGAACCACTTCCGCACACTTTCTCAGCTGCACCGAGCGATTCTCTATTTTTAAGCGTGTTTCTATGGCTCCTACTATCCGCAGTACCACGAGCTCTGCGTGTAGGTCATGGCGCTGTGAGATGTTCTCTGGGCACGATGACAGAGGAGAAGGGGAAGGAGGGGAGGGGAGGGGGGGAAGCCGTGGGATGTGCACGATCGTGATCCAGACCTCCAAGGATGTTGCGAGCACCAGGAGTGGTTTAATGATGGTAATAATTACGCGTTGGTTGGTGTTTTGTTTGCAGCTGTAAGCTATTAAACTGCGACCGCACAACGGGTAGGCACGATGGCCAAGTACTTGCAACTAAATTTGAAAACCGACTGCTCACGTTGAAATTTTAAGATTAATTCCTAAAGATCCTAAACAAAAAATACTAATTTACATTTGATTTCATCAAGCTGCCATCGGATAATATCATAGAATTATGACGGCCATCTTTAATCCGATAAATTTGTTGCTTATGCAGAATGTCTCAATTTTTTCACTGATGAACTAATGATTTAAGTACACCACGATACACTCAGGAAAACTCGTTGGCACCATCTGGATCCTCATCAAACATTATACTGACGAACTGAAAGCATTGTAATACAAAACATTCAAATCAAATCGTTCATTGTTTCGCCAATTATAATCGAATGTAAAGAAACGTCCGACCCTCCGACCCACTGTGCGGGTGTTAATGTTTATTTTCAGCAGCAAGGACCGCGGTTTCACATGTAGCGCTCTACAAAAGACATAAAAGTGTTGTTTTTTTTTCACACATGGATAAACTTTACCAACAATTCTACTGGTCGTTTGTGAAGTTGTAACGAGATGATTAAAATTTGAGTGAACTTTTTTTAATTAATTTTGCTTTCTCCAACGATAGTTGTGCACTTTGACGTTTAGTACAATGAAAGACTTTTAAACTTCAACAACGTGCAAGAAGAAAGTAAACAGGTTTTGATGGAAAAGTGTGTAGGGTATCTTTAGTGATGCTAATTGCATACTTTAAGGCGCCATAAAATTGAATTTTCCCCTGCTCGTTATCTGTTTGTGTTGCAATTCAACTGTCAAAATGAGTTCAAGTTTTATCGCGATGTTCCTGTACAATTTGTTCTGTGTAAGGCGTTGCACGTGTTCAAGAGATTATGGCCCGAGAAGGAACGCTCTGTAAACTGTGCTTGATAGCACAATTCGTTTCGAGTATGTAACTGAACCATATTCGAATCTTTGTCCAAAGTCATGTTTAGAACGAGTCGCGTCAAATTTCTCTTCCCCATCGCAAAACACACACACGTAACCCCAATATTCCAAACACGACATCTTAATGAGCGGGAAATATGTGCTGACTGTACCGACTCAGTGTTCGCTGGCAACAACAACAGCAAACGTGGAGCAACAATTTACGTTAGCCTTGCCGATTGTAACCTGAGCCCCGATTGGCGATCCCCACACATGGGTGTTGACACTCGCCAACAGCGTGCCAGATCACTCTCGATGAGTTTGGTGTTTTGCTTAATTCCGTCCGTTGTTCTACATTTTTTTGTTCTTTTGTTTTACCCCCTTTCGCAATCGAAACACTTTTCCACCCAGTATGGGTAATGCTGATGCTGCCACTAGCACTAAACGGTTTTGTCTAAACAGTTCGCAAGAAAAGACCAAATCGGATGAGACGCTTGCGAGCGCACTTCCGCACACGCTTGGTCAATCTGTCAACAAAAGTTTAAAGTTTATTTATTCCTATTAGTTTTGCCGTGTGTTGTATTTCATTTACTTCCCCGCGCAGCTGTGTGTCGGTTCTGCTTGATGGGCTTTATTAGCGAAGGGTGCATAGATGCTTACGAACTGTAAACAAAGGCTAGAGAATGTGTGGCAATCGTTGACACTCGACACACGGAAACCTTGGTAAATGATAGAGCGGAGGTTTCGATAGATGACACCATTGAGAAGCTGCTGAGATGGGGTCTTTTTTGTGATTTTATTATTTGTTCCTTTAGCGACTAGCGAGATGATGCTATAAAGCCTGCTAGAGTGATGATGAGTATTATACAAATTTCAAAGCTGCTGTTAAAAGATGCAATTACGTACATTTCAGTTATTATTGATTGCATATATTTTAACACCAATGTCTGTTCGCAATCCAGTGTAGTAAACGCTGCTATAAACCGTTGGCACGTGACATTAATATAGTATAGCTATAAAAACAGCAGTAACAACTTTTATCACTGTCACAATTTTGAACTCCAAAGCAACGTTGAAAGGTCGATACCGGTTCACGCGTACCGAATCGTCTCTGTTCATGAATGAAACGCTGCACTCGAACCCGATCGTGGCGTTCGCAAACGAACCGTACCAACCAAACAAACCGCTACGCTTGTGTCCTTTCAAGCGCATCGATTGTACCCGCAGCATTCAATCTTACGAGGTCTCCCACGCTACAATTGCATCGCACAGAAGATAGTGATGGGCGACCACCCAAACCCAGCTGGTCACCGTTCTTGGCACACTGTACTGTCCGACATTCGTTCGTTTGTCAAGCCACAAACACATCCAGCGGTGACACTGAATGTGAGTTACCTGCACGCTGCACGTTGAATATTGCTTGTGTTGCCGCCTTTTGATGAGGTCTATCAGGTGCGCACAGGCTAAACCGAGCGTGAAAGATAGCGTAAAAGTGAGGGAAATAAAATAAACGTATAAATCCTTCGCTTGCTAAACCAGTTTTGTTTCCGAACGCGTGGGAATTGCGGAAAACCCCATTGACACTGGGTCTGGGAAATTTATACCCTTCAATCGGTTTGTGTGATTTTACCGAATGACTTGCAACGCTTTGCAGGTTTTTCCAGCACTGAGCAGAAGTAAGTGCTGTTGCAGCAAGGTGCAGCAATTGAGCATACTCGACCGTATCTAGTTTCGCATTGCTTGCTGAGGATTTTATTGTTTGTTCGAAGGTTCTTCGATTATATCTCACTTGAAACATCTTCAGTTTATTGATATTTAATGAGCGTATCAACACGTTTTATTAACCGTGTGTTGTTTAGATCTTTGACATCTCTAATTAATTACTACTTCCAATTCTACTTAACCTTTGAACAGGTACGGGTTAAAAATCTGCTTTTATTCATTTTGTATAAAAGATTTTTTTCCTAATTTTAATATTACAAAACAATATCTCAAATAAATATTAAAAAAAAAGGAAGGTATGGCAGATTTCGACCTCTCAAGGAACCCAGATCAAAGTTTGTTTTTAATGCCTGATTTTAAACATTAAACAAGCTACATATCTGCCAACTAAATAATGAAAGAAAATGTTCAACTTTTAGCGCATAACTTTATGGCAAACAGGGCGCCTCCATCGGAATTGGGAATGCTTACGCAGAAAGGAACAATGAGCTGCTAGCAACCAATTTACTAATAAAACCAAGTTTCTACGGTGAATATTTTCTAAAAGCATGTAAACTTAAATAAAATAGTATAACAATGATGTCTTTATAGGATGAGATGCGTATTGACCTTTCAGACGAAAAATATAAAAAAATATAAATATTATTGTTTTATGGTATAATTGATTATAATCTTATGGTTAATCAGCGGCAATAGTAATCGTTAAGTAACTCTTTCGCTGACACTATAAATATAAAACTAGCCGAGAATTTTAACACTAGCACTGGGAGCTATAATGTATCAGTAGTTCCAGTTTATGGCAAGTGTTAACCGTACACTTAAATATTGATTACAGATAACCCGGAGGGAAATAAAAATAGTACCCCGATATATTTTGAGATTGTTTTCAAAATGCCCAAATCAATGATAACCATTTAATTTTAAAATGGCCATGATAGCTAGGAAATAGACGCCTGATGATAAAGATGGTAGCAATAGCAGTGTCTCATCACTACGACCGATCCATGTAGACTATCCTGTTTACGAGTATATTCAAGTCACGGAAGTCATAAATGGCAGTCATAAAGACCTCACGAGGTGTTAATGCCACCGAAGAAGAATTCTCATACTTTCTTAAGCTGTCTTGGATTTGAGAGTTGTGTTGGAGGTTCACGCTAGAAACGGAGTCCAAACCCCAAACATAAGCCGTCCCATGCATAACGTTACGAGTAAGGAGTGTATGTTTCAAATATATTTGGGGTTTCGAAATGGAACACTCGCAGATATCCCACACTCTTTGTTAGAGAGCTCCTCGGCTAGGAGCCGATGGTACGACTACACGACTTGCATCCCTACAGCAGGGGAAGTTCTTATCCCTATTCGCCTACTGGTCGAGTAGCTCTCGATTAAATCGGATCGCACCTCAATCCATCCTTCTTTTTTTAATTTTTAGACCGAAAGAAGAACTCCAGCATTGTTTTCACCTTTTATTTTCATTTATGAACAATATGCAACAAACAAGTATGGAAGGAACGAAGTCCGTTGGGATGATTTAAATAAATTGACACAAAACTATTTTGACGCAGTTTTCTGTTATAAAAAGACACTTCTAGCACAACAAAATCCATGTTGGTAATAAATTAGCCACTTTTTATAGCAAACATTAGTGGAAACATTTTCTTTTTAATTTAATTATTTCAAATATTTATAAATAAACAGCATCAAACACAAAACAACCATATTCACGTTCCCCCTCTATGCGTTAATTACTTTTGATTGTTCGCAAACAGTAATGAATGTTTGTGAGCAAAAGCGAATACGTCATCATTATTCTTCCGATCCCGGTAAATAGAAGTAAGGAAACATTCACGTCTACTTCCATCTTTTCCGTTCTACAAATTGTACAGTGCATCTCGGGCGATGCACGGTATTAGTTTCTTCCCTCGGCACACATGCGTCTGTGTGTGCAGGTCACATACACGCACACTCACGCTTGTTTTGCAAATGTGCGCTACCGTTTGGGAGTGAAAAATCGCTATTTTTAGCGTTTCTCGCACGCAAATCACACCGCGAAGCCGTGCGGTAGAGAAACGCGTCCGCATCCATACCCCGTGCCGAAAACACTGTTCGCCCTTCCCCACACCTTCTCCCCCTCTTCCCCCGCATGCTTACCACCTTGCCATCCCGTCCCTTGTGGGCGAGAAAGCCAGACTGTTGTGCACGTTCAAATGCAGTAAGCGAACGGTTGGGAAAATCCTTTTCCCAGCTGGCGGTTTTGTATGGGGGAAGAAACAAATCCTTCCCACAGACGGATTGGTCACAGAACGCCAAAAAATCGTCACCTAATATCTTCCACCAGTTTATACAAAATAAAAAAACAAGAAGTAACTTCGTTACGCTCTTTTTTCACTCTTACCTCACCCACATTTCACCCACTCGTTTGCCTTTACCTCCCCCATTAACCCATGCCAGGATTGTGATTATGAGCCGCTGGGGAATGTGTGGGGAGAAGGGTATGTTGTTCCTACCAAACTGTTGCTATTTATGTACCATTTTAAGTTTCTGGTTTTTCCCGGCGGTTGATTTTCATTTTCTCGTCCACGGCACCCACCACGCTGACCGCAGAATTATGATGAATGCCCATACGATGGGGCACGTGTGTGTGTATGCGTAAAAACAGCAAATGGCAATAAAATGTACGGAACTCGCACTCGGCAGGACCCGGCACGTTGCCCAACGCAATCAGGGTGCAAAACATTGGTTAACGGTGGCCCTTGAGACTATTTAAGTACACCGGGAGCAGTGAAAACTAAAAAAAAACCCACACTCGAACGCCTCGTACCACACACATATCCCACACATGTATGCTAAGCGTGTTTTTGTGTAACAGAGAAAAAAAAAACAACAACAACACTACGTAAATAATGCAACCAGCTCTGTGGGTTGTTGGTGCTTAAGACTGCTTTCGAGCACCGTGTAACATTGTCACACCGTTGATCATCGATAGTGGGACAGCAGTGTGGATTAGTGATTAGAGCACCATGACAGAAATGGTCGTGCAGGGTGAAGGGAGCCGCCACCTTAACGCAAACACACCTTCCAAGACGGGTAGCTACTTGCACGATGGCACTTCACCGATCGCTGATAGATGCACGTGCCCGCATTTTTTTTTGTTTTGTTGCGCATTCTATTCCAACCTTTTAGAACAAGACTATTGGCGGGGAGGTGGGCATGTGGGTGATGCGCGGTTAAACGTGTGCAGTCAACATTTGCAGACAAGGGAAGCTAAAAGAAGCAACGGGGATAAGCAAAGAAAACAGTGCCTGGAATAACACTTGAGTAAATGTCCAGCGTAACAGAAGGGGTACCCTGGCTTTATTAGAACATAAGATCATTAGTAGTAAAAGTGTACCAAAGACAGCAGACTCGCACAATTTTTCATATTTCTAGTGTGGCAGGTTGCTCACCGGAT
>KI423266.1:0-22998 GCA_000473375.1 Anopheles culicifacies
CAAAATGTGGAGCGTTTGGTTTGTTTACCGATTAAACACTTTTAATTTCTCAATCGCTTGCTGGGGAGATATACAGTCAGCAAGAAACTCAAGGTTGCAGAAACATCTGGTGCAAATTTCAAATCAATATTTCGACAAATAACGAAGTTGCTTTCCAAAGATCAGAATACTCATTTCCTTCGAGTATTTCTAAACATTCTGAATGATTTTTTTGAACTTAATAATTCTCTGCTACTGTTTTGGGTATTTATAAATTCCTTTTGCATTCATAAAGGCTTGGGGAGATTATAGTTTATTAGCAATATTCCAGGGTTATTAAAATAAACCTAATTTTGAGTCTCGTCTAGACTGAGAAAAAATTGTATAGAAACATAAGTTGTTTAGAATTCATGTATCTATGTGACCATTTTGTTTTTGAGGATTCATGATTCTAACGTGAATTCAAGATTATTTGAAGATTTCTTAAATAATCTTAATAATAAATATTTAATAACAATATCCTCTAATAATAAACAAAAAACAAATAATAGAGGATGTGTGAATCTCTGACGTTCGTCAATGTATGCTCAAAAATTCTTCGTAGAGTTGACTCGGGATTTGAAGGATTCCTTAAAAAAAATCAAATAATTGACTCTTTTCTAAACATGCATCAAGTATAACGCTTTCAAATTCAGTATCGTAATACTTAACGAGTTTTCTATGAAGTTCGTTTAAAGTTTGATAGAGTTTCTCGTCTCATAGTCATCGTAGTCATCTAAAAATGGCCGATACAATCAAGAACATGTGTGTCTTTAAATAAATTTCTGCACATTCGTAGTGGTGATGGTTTGTTCAATTAATGTTTTGGATAAGAGACCTCATGAAACTCTAACGATTTATCAACATCTGAAGATTCGCTAATGTATTGAAGATATTCAATCACATATTAAGTTAAAACCAACCATTCTACATCGTAATTTATCGGAAGTTGTTTTATGGAATCCGAAGCTGGCAGTACTTGCATTATTGTGTTAAATTCTTCAACGATTCTTTAATGTTAATGCAGCAGAACTAGAGTCATTTATTGATTCGATTTAAAGATTCAATCAGATTGGAGGTTCATCTCGTGTACAAGGTTCACGCAACACTGATGAGAATCTTTTCAATTCAAATATTCCTTGTTTATTATTTGAGTATCCTTAATGTTGTGGTGTCAACTTTAACATGTTGACGCAATCTGATTAATTCACCACAGTTCTCACGAATAAGTTCCTGCATCCTGTAAGATGCTGTAGGGTTCGATGATGACCTCAAGGTCATTCTCTCTTCGGCTCGCATGTTAAACAGTTAGTCAGATAAATGTTAATTGCCATTGTACCCATCACGTACATCGTTTTGATAAAAAATTACGACAGATCGTTACACTTAAAATGCCCTTTGCTTACATCTTAGTCTTCATTCCAAATAATAAAGACAATTGACACTTCTTTTGAGCTTCCGAGTGTATATCTCCCCATAAAGCCACACATTTTGAGGTTAATTGTTGGCATTTATGTTTTGCAATGAGTGTTTTTTTTCTACTACCCCTTTGTGCGTGTGTATATGTTTTTGTGTGTCCTAATTATATAACCCACACCAGGCTATGCTGTGTAAAACTAATCTCGCGCCATCGCTGAAGCATCATAACAAAACGCTCACCCCGTCCTGCTTTCCAACGCATCCGTACAATTACATCAACTATCAGAAGGACAGCCAGAAGGGTGGCTTACAGGCACCCTTGCATCCTACCCTCCAGCACTCTGGTCTCCCGCAGCCCCCCTCCGGTGAGCCATCGAGCATGGACGATTCGTGTAATGGTACCGAGCGCAAACATGTGCCCGCACATGTGGACAACAGTGACACTCTGTCCTCGCACAGTTTTACCATCGGAGGCACACGTTCCACGAAACGTTCCACCGAGAAGAAGCTGATCGATCTGGAAACGGTAACGCCACTGTACGAAAACTTGACCGATTCGATACAGATACATGAAGCGACTGCACCGACACTGCTCCCAACTCCTGCTTTGGGAGGTCCGGGACCTCTCGTTCCACCCGGGAAGCCACTTATTCTCGAAGGTCCACATCAGGAACGGTACCGGATTAGTTTGAAGAAGCCGGGTCGGAAGGGAGGAAGTAGTCGCTCGAACAGTGCCGTCTCGAATAGCTACTACGATTGCATCAAGCCCATACCGGCACCACGACATCGAAAGTATGCCTCCACTAATTCGCTCGTCTCCAAGACACATTCCGCTAGTGGGCATGGTGGGCTGAAACCGTACGGTGGTGGTAGTAGCTCCCGGCTGGATCCGATCTACATGAACCTTCCGTTCGGTAACAAGGGACACGAATCGTCGCTCAGGCTTCACTCGGACACGGAATCGGGCTCGGAGAGTCACCGGGGCATTAGTGAAGTAAGTATTGCCTTCAAACACTAACATACTACGTAACACTAACGTTCCTTGTTTGTTTTGACTGCTCTGCCTAACTAACGAAACCTGCGAATCGGTCCAGTACCCAGTGGCACACGATAATCACTATCTGGAGATAACGCAACACCAGACACGGATAGTGATCCCGCGCGAATTGTTCCCGGTGGATAGCCGTGAGCAGCAGGCCAAGATTAACCAGCTGCTCCGCAAGAGTGGCGCACCGCCCGTACCACCCGCCCTACTGGCCGCTTCGCCCAGCACCAACACACCTTCATCGTCATCCTCCAGCAGCACTAACAGCCGGCGCCACATTAAGCTGCCTTTACAGAAACACCATAGCTTTAATTTCCAGTCGTCGCAAACGGTCGAGGCAACCGTGCGCGATCTCAAGATCAAATCGCACTCGATCAGCTCGAAAACGTTGCGCGACTATCGGGGCAGCAATCAGCGCTCGAGCAATGGCACCGGCAGCAGCACACTAAACCACCATCACCATACCCATCATACCGGCATGCTTCACGAGCACGACAGCGAGAACGAGTACTACGACCAACAGGAACAGCAACAGCAGCATCGCCAACGTGCGGCGTCACACTTACCGTACGACACTAGCACCGTAGCCTTTAAACCCATAACTCCCGTGCCAACGAGTACTACAGCAATAATAACTACCACTAACAGAAAGTCGGTTAATATGTGTAATAATGACAAATTTGCAATCAAATAAAACAACAAAATCACCATCACCATCTTCTCTGACTTCAAAAACTGGTCTCAGCCATGGCTTCGCTTTCGTTGTGTATGTTTGCTATTTACTAATGTACTAATGTTTAATTATTTCTAACTATCAACCATGGAACAAGGCAGTATTGATGGAGTAGACGGCCAGCAAGGGTCTTTACACTTCGAGGAACAAGAAGATTTGTCAGTAATATTTGTATCTGGCCTCCAGTAATTACTTTAAGAATTACTGCAGATGAACCAGTTTCTGAAAAACTCATACAAACTCATTTCTTACCCGCGAAATCCGCCAAACCTATGTTGAATGTCTCAGAGACTTCTTCTCCGATCTTAATTCTCCTTTGGTCTCCCTTTATATGATTTAATTGTCAATATGATCTCAAGGTTCCAACTGCCATTCAGCTTAGGGCCTCCAAGGGATCGGCAAGAACAGACACACATTTTGAGACGAATAAGATATTTTACGGGGTGTTTTGAATCTCATATACCAAAATTTGAAGGATAGCATCGCAGAAAGGAGTAGGAAGCGAATCGCAAATCATTTTCTTCAACGTAACGCTCAGTAACACTTTTAGCCTAAAACTAAAATGTCTAACTAAATTGGAACATATAAATTTTTTAGTTGTTTTCTGTTAGACATGAAGATTTTCTGTCTGTTTTCGTTATTTTTGATCAAAACAGAAGCGTTACTGAGCGTTACATTTAATTTCGCTTGTTATACTGCGTTTGTTCCAATCCAACATAAGGATCAATGATGGTTTAGAAGTTTTCCAAAGTATTGAAGGGTAAAACGTTGACAGAATTCAAATAAAAACATAAAGCTGAGGTAATATGAGTAAATATGAAAGCAAAACTAAATTCATTAGTTTCTTGTATTCCATAAAAAGTTTTTGAGATTCCAACAACATTTACACGGAAGATCAAGTGAAGTCATTTGGCATAAAAACTGTTTCTAGAAGAAGTAAATAATTTCTTCAGCATGACGTACTGGTATACAAAATAGCTCCTTACCCCATGTAACTTAAGTCATCATAAACCCTGTGAAAGGAAAAGAAATGTGCTTTGATTCCCATGTGATAGTTCCATACAAAAACTCGTATTTGCCTCAGATGTTCCATGGTTGATAGAGCGTTCTGTGTACTAAATGGAGCTACTAACATACTCAAAGAAATTCCTGGACGCTTGAAAATCGTCACAACCCAACAAAAGGTAAGTGTGGAAATGAATGATTTTTTGTTCCTCATAAGGCTGTGCTCTCAATAAACGCTTCGTGTGATCGTCTGTTGTTAATGCGCCTCACGAGGAAAACCAAACAACAATTGCAGAATAAAAATTGTAATTTTAGCCAAAAACATAAACTCAGAGCGCTGAAACTGAATGCGGTGTGTTGATTGAACTGTACTAAACTTCTGTGTCTCGACATCCTTTTTCTTTCCGTTTTAGGCGAACGATACGATTACAGCCAAAAGCAATACGTACATTTTTTAAGGCGCGGTGCACATAAACATTAAACCTTTTTTTTAAACCGTTAAACGTTAAACATCTACTTACCTACGAGCAAAATAGTTCAATAGCCAAAGCGTTAAGCGTTAAGACAAGGGTGCAGTATAGAGTTAATGAATTGCTTACGAGCGATCGAACCGAACCGAAGTGGTAGCGACACACGCTGCCGATAATAAAGTTGACAATTTTTATTTTGCAATATTCACGCGTACGATACGGTTGCGCCGTAAGAGCCAAAACAAACAAAATACAAATACGAAAAGGATACTTACTGTTTACTCGATGACGCTGGAACGGCTCGGGTAAGTATAATGCAAGAGAAAGGGATTCTCTTTGTTCTCTCTCATTCAGCTTCAGTGTCCGCCTGGGGATGATCGTGTTGTTACTATCACTGCTATTACTACTACTACTACTTCGTGCGACTATGGTTTATCGTACCGAGTTGAGTGCTTGTCACTGACTCCTTTGCTGCGCGTAACACTAACCGAATGGCAAATGTTTTTGTTTCCATTTCTTATCTGATGATGCACCACACGCACCATACACAAATACACGCGCGTAACGTACTACAACTATTGCTGGTCAAATCCCTTCATCCACAGGACGGTATCGTATATCCGGAGGACGTGATCTACGCGGATCTGGAGGAGAACAATTATGGTCCGATCAACTATAAGGCTGCTTCGATCTACAATATGATGAAGTTTAAACGCAACAACGAGTGAAATAAAAAAGCTGTGCGAGTGCGTCTGCTGCTACTTTGATTGCTGCTTCGGTCTTATACACACAAACACACTGCTGTTTTGCTTGTAATCAATGTTTACGTTTCGTTGCTATTCACTATCGAACGAACTGTCAAATCGTGTAGTATACCTGCTAGTAAGCTGTTGCTGTCTTCCTTTATTATTCACCACAAATAAAACATGTAAAATAGATAAGCAGCTTTATTGATTTTATACAACAATTGCCTTTTGTTTTGTTTACTGTTCTAAAGAAACCATTAAAGGGCACACGGCCGATAAAAGGTTGTTGTTCTGATGCTCACCATATGGCTGTTGAAATTGCTGTTTATTCTAACGTGTGCGCGTCGACAATTCAATTTGCCTTCCTCTAATGACTTCTAATGTACTGCTCAGTGTCTCTGCCACTCGAGACACTTGTGCCCTTTTTCTCCCCTAACCTAATACCCTCTCATTCACAAGTTTCCTACAGCCAAGGACACACTTGTTCAATTACTTTCCCACTTTCCAACGTGAGACTGTACCATTTCCCCGAGGGACACTACCAGATCCGATCAATCTACGCCCGCCTCTTGGCTGGGTGGATAAATACTGATAGAGTTATAATGCAGTGCAATGGGAAAAGTGTGCCGTCACCTCGTGTTCGAGGAGGGTTCGAGGATCTGTTTTTGCCGTAGAGTACATTACCACAATTGCAGATTTGTTGACGCCGTTGTTGCCGTGCTGTAGCAGCAGGCCGGGAACTTAATTGAAACGGCTTGTATAAAGTGATGCTGACGTTCGGGTTTGTATGCCGGGTGTGGGTTTTGGAATTGGCTTCATCGTGTTAGCTGGCACTCGTGGCCATTAGAGAGGTTTTTAGGGAAGTGTAATGAGATTAGCATGCTTAAAACTACCGCACTTACGGTAAATTTGCATCAAAACATGTTATAATCAAGCTAGCAAGGATACCTAACGTTGATTGGTTTGATTAATGATTTTTTATTTTATTATTTTATCCAAATTCTAAGCAATTCTGCAGCTCGAGATGTATCGATCTGTATGGTTGTTTTTCTCTTCTTTCTTACTTAAATAACTTTCTTATCTATTCACTAGATTTTTCACATGATTATTTTGCTTTTACTTATTACCTTTTTAATCCGTAACTCTATAATTAATCAACTCTTTTACTCAATTACTGGATTATTGTTAGACTTCTTCGTAATATACTGTTCTATCTTTTTGCTTTTAATTTATTCAATTGCTTGCCTCTTCACAAATTAAGGATTTATATAACATTTCTTATCTTTTATGATTTGTGCGTTTTTGAATTACAAAATTTACAATAGTTTAAATAAGGAATATGATTTACTTGAAAATAGTTGTTCGTAGAATTAATTCTTATGTCCTTCTTTTATCCTTTTTATGTTTATTTCTTTTTATTTACTCTTGTTAGTTACTTACTCTTATTTGATCTTATTTTACTTTATCACTTTGCTACTTTCTTCACTTTCATCAATTACTGTTTTAGTTACTTTTTCACTAAATCAATTACTTGTTTACAATGCTGGCTTTTCAATTTAAAACATGTGTCTTTTAGTTTTCTTATGTGTTTACCTATTAATGTGTTTTGAATGTTATAGTTTTGCTTTTGTATCGGTTGAAGCCTTTTGCAAGGAAATTTAATTCACTGTTGCAAAATGGCACCAAAAATTGAACTAATGTTTGCTGAAGCCCTTGGTTTTCCCGTGCCTCATCGCAGAAACGATGAACACGACGAGAAGTATCCAATTGCTGGCGGGTTTTTGAGCTCGACTCGCGCCAACGCTGGTTCTTTTATACTAGCGCGCGCCAAGGAAAAGGTCGCCACCGCGCAGGAAACTGGCCGAGGAAACCGGTGTGTTCTCGTCCAGCCCAGTGACATTTGTAATTTTTCCGTCCGCCCCGTTTTTCTTAACACGGCTCAGTGCCAATGTTATGTATAATAGTAGCGGGAGATTTCTCCGGGGGATTCCCGGCAAAAGAGCAATGCCGTCTTATTATGCACCATATGGCTATGTTTTTTAGAGTTTTTTATGTGTGTGAGGGTTCGGAAACACAGCTATGAGGGAATGTGTGTTGTCTTTGGAAGATTCCATGTTCAAGGGATGGTTTGATAGCGGAAATGTCGTGGTGATTTTGGTTCGTTCGTAAAGTGACCAGCGTACTGGGAGCAAGCATTCATTGGCTTTTGAGTCGAACGACTCAATAATGGTTAGGCAATCGATAGCGAATTTATTAACCCTAGCACTTAAGGAAGGGTTTTGTTTTGGGGTGGAAAGTATGGGTGGGCAAGTAAGTGAAGTGCTTTAGGTTTGATCGCTTTTTTGCCCAATAAATCCTTGCAGATCAACCATATCGAATCACGCACTTTGAGTAACGTTTGGTGGGGTATTTAATGTTTAAAAGCGTTATTTTAAAATAGTGCTTTAAAGAATCATTTTCCCATTCAATTTGCTTTTTCCTTTTGTTTTGAATAAACCTCTCTTCATCATACTATAAATACTTTCCAAAAATAAAATTTAAATATAGCTATATTTCAAATGAAAAAATTAACCTCCTCCAAGACCCGTGGCAAATTGGAACTCCGTGACGAAAAGCCACTTCCATGTTGCCAAGTTAGCATCATCACCACCAGAACAATAAATCGTAATATCATCATCGGCGAAAAAAGTAATTGGAAAAGAATTGCAGCTGGATTAGTGAGGCATTTTCACCATCCTAACCACCAGCACGCCAAATCTTCAACCCATAAATCCCTGAGTAGGGGATGGCCGCGCAGCTTCTGTATCGCTGTGGTATAATATTTTGATCCCCCTTTGTCAAATGGAGTGGGCCAAATGTGGCACAACAATGACTTCCACCACTGACGGGCTGCCATCCATTAATCTTTGCCGGCAAACATTCAAGCAAACGGATGGCCGGAACACGCACACTGTACTTCCTGTGGTAAGGTTAATGCAGAATTATTCACGCAAAGCGGCATAACGCCAAACAAGCGAAATGTTTTGCACCAGCACGTGTCCAAGTTTCCGGTTCGATGTCAACGCGTTGGCAGAGATGGAACGAAGGAATGGAAGTGTTCTGTTTTTTTTTCTCCACTCTCGAAAGACGTAGGGCAGCGATTTATCCACACCACATCCGATCGGTGTTGCTGCACGACATTAGCAATGGTGCTAGCAGCAGCCGAACGCGATCGGGAATTTGTTGGGATGAGTTTGCTGAAAAGTGAGGATTAGAGTTCAGAACAAAAAAATATTTAAGAAGTCTTGTAAGAATTGTTTTTGAATAATAAATAAAAATGATGCAATAATAAATGTGACACGAAGTAAATTAATAAAACATGGCATTGCTTTCCAAATTTGTATCTCTATAATCAAGTTTTGTGGATTCGAGATACACGAATTGGATATTCTTTTTTTCTTGGGCTTTAATGTTTCATTAGTATTTTCTTAAGTTTCTTCAAAATCCGCTCCATTTGATTAAACAGTTATTTCAACTTCAAATATATATTTAATACATGTTTGAAATATAATATTTGTATAAATAAAGGTAAACTCAACCCACAATGTTCATGGAAGCCAGAATGGCCAGGTACAATTCTCTTGAGCTTTTAGATTTAAAGAAGAAGATATAGAAAAAATAAGAAATAGAAGAAGAAGAATTCATTCTTAAAACTTGACATACGAAATAAGACTTATTAATAACGTATCAAAACTCTATTTCTATTCCTGCTGCAACAACTATATTTAAACATTCAAATGATTAACGCTTTTCAACGACAGCGAGAAGTTTTAAACTTGTTATTTTAATTTTTATGTTTTATTAAAAAGTCTTATCGAAACAGATTGCAATTCTCGAATATCTGAGGTATTTGTAGCAGAGATTGTTTATTATCCATTAATTTATTATAATACACATATAAATCATTTTGTTTGGATAAGATTAATCTTCCTGCATCAATAAAAAGCCAATAAAAATGCGGCAATTATTATCAAAAGACGAAAAAAACCTCAATGCTATGGAAAACATAGCATAAGGCGCATGAAAATTGTATGCTCATGCTTAAGAAGTGGGCGTGGCATAAAGATTCGTTTTACCCTACTTACAGAACCCATCACAAGAGGGCGCTGTTGCTGTTTGAAATCATTGCAGGGATGCGATTTATCAACGGATTTAAAGGAAGATTAAATAATGTGATGAATTGTTTTAGTTTAATTGTCATCACAATAAAATAAATAATTACTTAGTATTTCAAAATTGCCTCTAATGACTGTGATAGGAATATTTACTTTAGAGCACTAATTAAAATCCAACTTAATAACGGGACATTGACGGCACTGCCATTACTGTGGTATGCAATGATTGTAATTGAATTAAAAACACAACTCTCGTGCAACCTTATAAATAACGTCGTCAGGAAGTATTCCGGCTCGAAACGCGATTGATCTTGAAATGGTTAATTTATTCAAACGATATTCGCTGTCATTGCTCCACCACATCCAAGTTCTCCCCCCCCTCCCTCTGCTAACATTGAGTTACCTGTTTGAGAATATTTAAATACTTCATCTCTCAGAGTTGATTCAGTGGGGCGATCTCTCCACCCTCCACTTCTGTCTGGATACGAATATCGCACGAATTTGTGGCTATCGGATTAGTAAAAGTCAGCTCCAGTAGCGAGGTGTGACCTTGTCTCGTTACAAGCGCCAAGAGCGCCGGATTCGTGCCAAAGGCCTCTCGGACCCTAAAAACCGGACGAGAAGTTTTTTTAGAAACCTGTTTTAATCAGTTGGATAACGCGACTCTGTTGGAGCTACGGATTGACTGTGAGCGGAGAACTTGAGTTAGTACGATCTTAACGTTGCCTCCGGTTGGGTGCTAATTGACGAGTCCGTGATTGTCCGAGTGGGTGGTTAGTGTTTTGTTGTTGTTGTTTCGCTTTTGTTTTAGCTTGAAGGCAGACATGCAGGAAGGTGTAGCGACGGAAAGTGAGGCGCTGGAGGCGATGGAAAAATTGGGCCCACGGGAGAAATGGCGCATTGTGAAGAATATTGCAGTGTTGGGGATTGCGTTCATGATACACTTTACCGCCTTCCATGGGACGTCCAATCTGCAGAGTTCGCTGCACAACGATGGCTCGCTGGGTGCGTACACACTGGCCTGCATCTATGGGTCGCTGATACTGTCCAACCTGTTCCTGCCAGTGTTGGTGATAAGGTAAGGAGCAAGGCGTGGATGTTTGCGGAGATCGTTTCACACGAATTCTTCCCAAATGTACTTTCTGGCAGGCTTCTGGGCTGTAAGTGGACGATCGTCGTTTCGTTCGTTGCCTATATGCCGTACATAGCGGCACAGTTCTATCCAAGCTTTGCCACACTCATACCGAGCGGTTTGGCCGTGGGGTTCGGCGGTGGACCACTGTGGTGTGCCAAGTGTACGTACCTTTCGATCATAGCGGAAGCCTTCAGCATCTCCACCCGGCGCAAGGTCCGCACGGACTACCTGATCGTGAAGTTCTTCAGTCTGTTCTTCGTGTTCTACCAGCTGGCACAGGTGCTGGGTAATCTGATATCATTCACCGGTACGTACTCGTGATTACCTTGAGCTAAAACAGTCAACTACAGTCGGTGTAATTCCCACATTCTCTTTTCAGTACTTTCCTACGGGGAGGTTGAATCGGCGGTGAATGGAACGATTGAATCGAGCATTAATATATCGGTTACGTGCGGTGCGAAATATGCTGCCCCGATTCACCAACAGGCAAAGAGTGCAATTGACCTAAAACGACCCGAACCGGAGCAGCTGAACCGGTTGACCGGTATCTTCCTGGCGTGCATGGTGGGAGCGTGCGCTTCCGTGGCGTTGGGCGTTGATTCTCTTAAGAGGTAAGGGACACAACATCCAGTGGCAGATTAACCTATGGAAGGTGTAGGGGGCCCTTGGCCCATATACTACTGTTAGGGCCCTAACTTCCATTACGCCTAGGACCTCCAAAGAGGCTAGTCCACAACACAATTGGAGTATATGCATATGTTTAGCTATTTATTGTTCTCTTCAGATACAATATGGTTCGCAAAGGACCGGAGAATAGAATATCTGGCATGAACACACTCGTCATAACCCTGCGGCAGCTTAGTCACCGATATCAACTGCTGCTTCTTCCCATTGTGGCGTTCATTGGCGTTGCACAAGCATTTATAACGGCCGACTTCACAAAGGTAAGTCCCTAAGGGGACTGTAATAGCTCCAATACCTTCAATCTTCAATTCGTTACAGTCATTTGTGGCCTGTGGTCTCGGCATCAGCTACATCGGATATGCGATGATAAGCTACGGACTAGCGAATACGGTTGCAGCCGCCTTTACGCCGTACGTCACGAAACACTTGGGCCGAAGGCTACTGATACTGGTGACGTTCGTATTTCACGCCGCCCTGATCGTGTTCATGCTGCTCTGGACACCGACGAACGAGTATTACAAATACTCCATCATCGTTGCGTGTTGGGGATTGGCCGATGGAGTTTGGTTGATTCAAATTAATTGTATGAAAATTCCTCCCTTCCGGAGGTTAGGGATGTGTTTTTCCTGACGAGAGTTTCGTTTCCTTTTTGTCCGCCGTTGCAGCGTTGAGCGGTATTTTGTTCCCGGGAAATGAAGAGGCTGCGTTCAGCAACTTTCGGCTGTGGGAAGCGTGCGGTTCGGTCGTAATGTACTCAGCCAGTTCGTTCTTTCCCACCTTCCACAAGCTGCTGTTTGTGCTGGGTATTATGACTGTCGGTACAATCGGGTAAGAATGAACCGTCGGGAAGTGGGTTTTTATTGGGTTATTTGTTATGAAAAAAATCTTTTTCCTTTTTTCCCATTACAGATATGGCACTATTGAGCTAATGGAATATAAGGCGAAGCGAATAGATCCGGAAAAGCGCTTCGAGGTCGTTAGCCAAGAACAGCATGACAGTTAATTAAGCGCCTTTAGGTACAAGTTTTTAAACTTGTTTCACTTTGTTTTTTGACAAAATTGTTCCTCTTTTGTGACTTAAGAAACGTACAGAAAATAATAAAAAAACTAGTTTAAACGAAGATTCAACTGTTGACTACGATTTCAAAAGTAACGGCTGCGTACGTGACAGTTTGATGCAGCCAATGACATTTTCAAACCACCGTACGCAGCCATTGTGCTATAAAATGGTTTAAAACTCAGTTTCCAACGGTTTTTCCGAGCGATTTGGTTTGCGAAACTCTTTTAACTACACAACCAATATATTTTTAATTTTTACTACATTATCTTAAATGAGAATTCCCAAAAAACTAAAAAATAACAATATTTTCGGACACATGCCGCCGGTTGCAAACATATTCCAGTACAATTGTACACGAATTGTTACAAAAATGTTGCATTGCAAAAGTGTATTTTTCATAGTTTTCGCTTATTTACTCTCGTACAGGGGGGTTTGTTTTTGTTATACCTTAAATATTACATTATAACGCTCGGCTTGATATGACGACCCGCCCAAATGACTGTTGTACACTGCGCTTTACCTCATGCTACCATGACAACCGGACGATAATAAATGTGTGCCGGGGCCACATTTCTCGCCCACTTTGTTTTTGTATGTGATTTTGGCTGTGTGTAACGTATGTGTGAGTGTGTGGGGAAAATTTTTACTTGTTCCTTTATTTAATCTTTTGCAATAGAATTAAATGCATTTTGGTTAGCTTTTGCTTCTTGTTTCCGTTTCATTGTCTGAACCATTTTTAAATCATTCGTTCATTCGGATGTGATGTGTGTGTGTTTTTCTTTAAATTTTTCATAATTTTTCTGTGTACGTTTTGTGTTTTTAATTCACATTCTTAACTGTATACGGTGCTTTTAGCATTGTCTCTCATTCTAATATCGTGTGCCTGTGGTTTATTTTTGTTTGTGTTTGTTCGCCTCACCAGAGTGAAGTTCGTTCCATTAATCTATTTGACACTCATTTTGTTTTTTGTTTTATGCTTTCCTACCAACAGATATAGATTCTTCACGCTGCACGGAACCGGGACAAACGTTCAGTTTAACATAAATCCATACATTTACATACCTTTTTTTCTCTGAGCTATCTGAGGGGATCGATTACGGTGGCATGGGTGCGACTGTTTTGCCATAATAAACCGTTGCTATAATTTGGCGTACCGTTGCCGCTCCGGCTACTACTATAGTTGTCTCTCTGTGTCAACAAAAAAGCCTGATGCTTGCGTGGCATAAAACAATAGCAGTGTCTTTGTTACTAAACATTTAGACGATGAGGAGCTTCTTGTACAATCTGTGCTGTGCTGCTGATACAAAACAAATATACAAATTCCGCCCTAGTATACTATCGGTTCGGGTTTTTGTTTTAGTTTGTGTTACGATTTGTCCGTTTTTTGTTTTGTTTTATACAATTATTACACACTCATGGCTATGGTTTCGATATTGTTTACAGCGTTTGGGGGCGCTTTTGTTTTTACAGTGCTGGTAATGTTTCCTGGGGATGAGGGATAGTCCAGATTGTAGTTCTGTAATTTTATATCGTGTTTCTTTTTTTTACGAGTTACCTTTAAAAGGGGCTTCTTTGCGGATAGTTCCAATGGATGTGTTTGCCTTTTGTTTTCGCTTGTGTCTGTATTCTGGTTGTCTTACTATAAAGATTAGGAACTTTGGTTTCACGAGTTCACACAAGATGAGAAGCAATGATTGGAACAAATGAAAGATTTTTAAAGTATTCGTTATCTTGTTCAGAAATCAATAATGGTGGTGGTGAGAGATCAAATGCAAAACTGATAAACAAAAATTGCTGAATCGAAAGAAATGATCTATCTCAAATAGAATACCTAGCTCTTTCGTACCCTTCACCTCGTTCTCGGCTGCAACTTGGAATAAATCAAATTAATCTGTTAACAAGGTGATCGTCTCCATACTTCCATACCGAAGCAAAGCTGTTTGTTTTTGTCAGAGTGAGGGGTCGTCGAAAAACAAAAGAAAACGAAGTAGAAGAGTAGAAGAAGAAGAAAAAACGATCTTCTCTTCCACATTATCTCACATTACATCGTTACGTATCCTAGTATCATGCTACTATCGTATCCTACATATGTATACATAATATTCAATATCGGAATGGCACCTTATTTTATATGGCTATGGGGGTTGGCGCGATTTGAAGTCAAACGGGGGCCTGTTTGTTCGGGTTTAAGTATTTTCCATCTTGAAGCTTTTCGACATCATCCGCACGGTGTTCTTGAGCGCTTGGCGTTTGTTGCAGAACCAGATGCGTATGACTTCCCGCTCGTAACCGAGCTGATGGGCTAGGCCGGTAATTTCGGTTCCTACAAATACATTTACAAAAGTACGTTAGGATGTGCATTTGTTTTGGGTGGCATTGGCGTTCGCTTACCGGATGGATGTGTGTTACGTTCAAAGTGACCGTTCAACAGTTCGAGCGCTTGCGGCGTAAAGGATGTCCTTCGTTTCCGCTTCTTGGACGGTTCCACACCGATAAAGTCTGGCACGTGGTTTTGGCCCGATTTGTACCTGGATGAATGACTGAACGGGTTTATATGCGTGGTGAGAGGATAAAACCAAAACAAACCAGAAAGCAAAACACCACAAGCAGGTTGAAGGGGAAAGAGAATGAGACAAAAATGGAAGAAAAGAAAAAAATACACGCGTGCAATTAAACATATGCACATTTGGCAACACTGTTCAGCAGGACAAGTGCAGTCGAATGCAGCACATAACTCTACACGCTAACAAACGATGACTTACCTTTCTTCGGCTTCCTTCATCCATCGCTCGAGCACGGGTTTAATTTTTTGTGCGCTTTTCGGAGTTATGTCTAACTTTTCAAACCTTGTGTCGGTGTTGTGTGTGTGTATCGTGTAAGTGTATGTTTTGTGGGCGAAGAGAAAAGAAGGAAAACAAGAGTAAAACAAGTGATATAAATATACAAACGAATACGAATGAACGGAATGGCACGAGTGGAGCAATGCGAAAGAAAAAACCAAACAAAAATACCATACATTACAGTACAGTACGCAAACCCTAGTGTTTTGGTTAGCTTAATGCCAATTCAATCAAAAGTGGAAGTAAGAAGAGTAAGAAAGATGAGGAGGAGAAGAAGAGAAGGAAGAGAAAAGGTACAAAAGATTGCCAGGACATTGATCAAAATTTGCAAAAAGTGTTTGCCTGTTTTATGTTACTGATGAGTAAAGTTTAAGACGAAACAAAGCAATACAAAAATTAAGTAGAAGATAAAACAGAAAACAAAAAAAATGAAAACTGAACAACAGACTGGCAAATGAAGGAAAATAAATAAATGAAACATAAAATAAAAAAAGAAAATCAAAATTGATTAAATAAACAAAAATAAAATAAAAGAAGTAAAAAACAAGGAATGGAAAAGCTTACCTTCATTTGGAAAGTCAGACTAAGTTAACACTTTTGCATACAAGTTACTAATCTACTTCTATTTTAATTATTTTTTTTTTACATACAATGATGAAAATTTGTATTGGTGTGAGATCTGGTTTTCTTTTGTATTTTGTCTTTCCTAATTGATTAACTGCTCCACAAGGACCAGTTTTTAAATTGACAGTTAATGGTCTATAAAAAAAACCCGCACTGTGTCGCTTTTGATTTACGCGCATTTAAACTGTTAATGGTTTTTCAATTTCGTTCGCTTGAAAACGTTCGAATGGGTCGGTTAGTGTGCAAGCGGATGGCAAATTCTTACCTTCGGGGGAATGAATGTTCGTGTTAGTGTGTCCATTAATTGCCTAGACGCATGCTTAACTACATCTACGTAAAACCCGCACGACACAATCGTACGCATAAACCAAAGCCAATTCCGAACCGAAAGTGGGTTAACAATGAAGCAAGTGTGTGGTTCTAATTGTGCAAACGGGAACTCGGTGGGGGGAGGGGGAACCAAAAGCGATGAAGCAAACAACAACAAAAGAGTAAGAAAAACTCAATAACACAATATTGCTACCATATTGATATCAATTAATACATACATTTGCTGCTGCTGCGATGATAGTTGCGCTGCACAATACATCTGGGCGGCGAGAGCGCTGGTTTTGGGTTTTTTGGTTTTGTTTCGTTTTGTGTTTAGATGTGTATGTGTAGAGCATTTGATTTTGTTTCGTGTTGTGTGTATCATCAGCGGCGCATTTCAGGAGGGCAACATCACGTTTTAGTTTGTTTTGTTTGTATGGTGGCAAACCGAACCGAACGAAAGGAACCAAGACAAAAAGGAAGAAACAATGGAAAGAAACAAACGATAAGTTAACATGAAACGGAACCTGTGCGTTGCCAAGAGCGGTTAATGCATTGCGCTTCATTAACCCCATGGAACCGAACCGTTCGTGTCCCGAAACAATGTCCTGGCAACGTGTGACCAACCTTCGTCGCACGTGTCGACTTGGTTGGCAATGGGAGTAATTATAAATTTTGCAAGCTTTGTTTTTAGATGAACATTTTACAGTTTACAATTTTATGTTACTATCATTGAATGGAGTCTATTACTACTAAATAATTTAGTTTGTTCATCTTTACTATGCTCATCGTTACTTGCAACGGAGCTTTTCAACAGCTAGTTCGTGACAGGTTTATAGCAAACCTTGTTTTTATATCTTCATAATTAGTAGTACATGCAGTCCCCGAGATACACTATTATAGCTTTATAGTCGAATTTTAACTGACCAATTGATTAAATTCTGCTTTAAGTGTGTACAGTCTCTACTTGAGTTCTTCACTTACACGGACGGATTTTTAAAATTGACAGCTCTTGGTTTATAATTGTCAACTTTAAAATATCTCCAAAACACCGTTAAATGGTTTGATCATAAAAAAAAACATTAGGTTAACTTTTGTTTAGATGTGTTAATGATTTGTATTTTAAATTTTACAAATTGTTGAAATGGACGTAAAATATGAATGGTTCTTTTATTGCGAAAAATAGACAATGTATTTCAAGCTAATAGACATTCGTGGAAATTCCAATCACGCAGAGTTTTCTTGAGCGCATTATCCGTCCAACTCAGGTAAAGATGGTTTTAAAGTAATTTTTAAATCAATGTTACATTACAAATAAATTTTAAATGGATTTAATCATTGTTTGGAAATAACGTAATGAGCGTATATCGGGGACTGCCAGTTTTTAGAATTTTCTTCCAAACAAATGACCCAAACAGTCTTGCAATTTTTTTTATAGTGGCCCTCAAATATTCGTTCGTAAGTTATTCCATAAGAAAGGATGCATACCTGCAGATGGCACTCTGGCTGTATGCAGGTCCCTCGGTGACCGACAGCGCCTGCCCGACCTGGGTTTGCGTGAGTCCGAGCGACAGTCGCCGCAGTTTGAACGCCTTGGCGAACTCCTTGATGTCGTCCAGATCGATACCGTCCACCACGTTGCAATTAGTTTGATTGATTGTTAACTCATCTACAGCAGCAGCATGAGCAGGAGTAGCACCACGGCGGCGGCAATCGGAGAGAAACGAAAGAAACGAGATGGTATAGAAAATTAAACCAATATAGCAAGACACTGACGCGGTCGCGTGGTTTGGAGGCTGTGACGACTGTATGGTGGCGATATTATATTGAACTCGCCTTTATTGGCAAGATGGCAGTGAGCAACAGAGCATCGGCAGTTAATGTCAACCCGCTGTGTATGCCGTACTCGTGGTACGGTGGCCAACCGAAAGCAAATGTTCTACAATCATGTTCGTATAATGTAAAAGACGAAGCGTGCACCGCCCGAAAGTACCAGGAACGCGACTAATAAAGCACATTAAGGGAAATGTTTAGCGTAAATTAAGCGTTAATAAAGAATGTCAAATTAATTGACTCGAAGAACTCGGTTGCTGTATGACGTGCGGGAAAGAAACAGAAAAAAAGCTACAGTAGAATTGAACACGAATGGCATGAGTGTGGAAGGTTCTTTGAGGGAGTGACAAGCGCGACAAGAGAGCTAAATCTTTATTCCCTTACAAACACACAGCCCCGACCACGAATGGAGTAAATTATGGAGGTTATGGTAAGGAATTCGTTCAGAAATGGTGGCGATTCACGCCCAATAGTAATGAGGAAGCCGATCGAGATTGACGATCGTGAACGCTGCAGTCTGCCCAGCTTGATTATGATTGATTGCGAACAAATGCAGCTCAATTGCGTACTCCAATATTCAATACGAATTGAGACGAGTCAGACTTAAACTTTAAGCAATTATACAGCTAAAATCAGAAGAACTAAACCTTTGGCTTACTTGGATGCTCTTCCAGAAATTCGTGGTTCGATGCGTCGTCATCGTCATCGTCACTGTGCGATAATCTGCCAGCCGACCCGGCTGGACTTAGTTTAGGCGGTGGCGTACTGGCGGCACTGTGATGCGGTCGCTTTTGTAGCTGGTGTACCGTACCGCTGCTACTACCGACGGTGGATGGTTTGTCTAGGTCCAGATCATCTACCGAGGGTGCTCGGTGATGTTGTTGTTGCTGCTGATGCTGCTCTATGAGTTCCAGATCGCAAGATCCGGGCCTACCGGTTGATCCCGGTGCGGAAGGTCCAGAGGAAGAATGGTGATGTAGCGGTGAGATGGACGCATGTGGATGAGTAGACGGTTGCTCCTTAGGTAGTGCTAGGCCAGAACTGGACGAACCAGCAGGCGAGAGTTTCGCCTTGGATGTGATCAGTTCGCTTCCACTCGGTAGACCAAGTCTAACGAGAAAAGAATTGAAAGAAATAGAGAACAAACAATGCAAACCTCCATCCCGAGGAAGGATTATTGTGTCCCGGAACGGGTAAACATACCTGTTGATTGCACTGTCCGATGGCGAGCGTGGACTCGTTGCACTAATGATGGCACTGTGGACGTTCACCTGCAAATGACCATTGCTGGAATGGCCACTACCGCTACTGCTGCTCGGCGTGGTACAGTTAATGGTGGCCGGCGGGGAATGAGTACGCTTCAGTGGCATCGATTTGTCGTACGGTGACGACGAGCAGGAAGCGTAACTAGCCGGCCGGCTAAGCGTTGACACGGGTGGAGACGATGTGGCCAGTGAGATCCGTTTCGGTGACTCACCGGATTGTACCTTTGTCCGATGCATGTCCGGTGTCATCCGACCCGCCGTCCCATGTCCCAGGGAGTTGGAACCACCGGTGGACGAAAGCGAATGGGAGGTTTGATGTTGCTGCCGGTGGGTGTCGTGCACCGAGGGCATACAGCTCGCACCCGACACCGTGCTGGCCGTGGCGGATGTGGAGTTTGGTTTAAACTTCACATCACCATGGTGATGGTGGTGATGGTGGTGATGGTTGGCGTAGTGCAAACCTTTGGGGGAATGTTGTTGCGATTGCTGCAGCGAATGACCTCCGGCGGATGCTAGCAACTGTGTCGAGAGCAACCCAGAGCTGGCCGAACCGGAAGTGTCTCGAGGAGTCGCGAACAGACCACCACTTGCGGCAGCAGCAGCAGCGGCGGCTGCTTGAGCCGCCTGTGAGTTAAGCGTCTCGCTCAGTGAGTTGTTAAAGTTTAACGACTGCAGCAGGGCCTCACTGCTCATGTTCGATATCACCTGCTGTCCGACTGGGATCGTGAGGATCGTTTGGGTGGCAATTCCTGAGTTCCAGATAACGAATACATTTTAATTTACCGAAACAATACTTGTTCCTACAACCCTTACCTTGTGAGGTCGGTATGAGCAGCTGAGCACCTTGGATTCCCTGCATTATTTGACCCGACGCTAGCAACAGCTGTGGCATCTGAGGTGCGGCCGCTGCAATTGGGGCAGCGGGCCCTAACCCCAACACTTGCGGGCTGTGGTTCTGTCCCGATAGGCTGAGGTTGAGGGGTGAATTCCCCAGCAAGGGAGACGTTGGCAATCCCAGGCTCGGGCCCAGCACGCTTGCCCCCGTTAGCTGTGCTAGGCTTTGAAGCTTCTGTAGATTTAACATGTCTTGCACTGGAAGAGAAACATGCAGAAGGAGTGGTGCGTGTTGTTAGCCTCACCTTCGTTCGACTGCTGCTAAGCGGATGGCGTTCGATATGTACTCACTAGTTCCATTCAGGTGTACTTGGGCGGCAGCTACGGCAGCGGCGGCGGCTGCTGCCGTTGTAGAGGTCGCACTCGGACCGGTGGGCATCGAGAGGGGTGACATCTTGTCCTGGGCCGTCCGCAGGATGCCAGTCGCTTTGTTACTGCTGTTACTACACCGCCCTTCTAGTTCGTTTGGGGTCGGATTAAGGAATGGACTATTGGATCGGCTACAGTGATCACTACGTCTTCTATTCTGCGAAGTAGAAAGTATAGAAAAGTAAGCAAATTAATAAAAGAAATTTTAAATTAAGCACAGGTAGTACAAACTTTAATAAAATACTAGAAATCATTTGTAGGCGTCTGTACTTGAAAACAACGCTCTTGAAAACTAAAAACCTCTATTATTAGAACTAGACAAATAGAACACTGTGCTTCAATTAACAATCCTTGAACGTGTCCTTCTCAGTCAAATTAGTTTGAAGCGCTACTTTAAGATTGTCTTCAGGTTGCCAAAGACTGTGCCCAACAATATACATCAATTTTACGTTTTTTACCATTCTTCTGAGGTTTTAAACCAATTCTGAGAGCGTGTTCCTCACAAAATTATACCAGATGATCTCCATCACGATATCACGAGTGGCGGATTAACCTAAGAGCGGAGTTGGCGGCCGCCAGGGACCTCGTCGTTCAGCGGAGACACCCCCACCTTTTGATCAAGGACTAATGAGTCATAATGTTGGGGGCCTCCAAAGAGCTTGATCCGCTACTGGATATCACTACAGTCACATTAATTTGGGGCCATCTTATAATAATTAATCTTGGAAATCTTCGAAAGAATGCATAATCTTCACAAATGAATTACAATCAAGGCTTCGAAGACACTTATTTTTTGAATGTACTTCTTCCTTGGTTCACCTCTTCGTATCAAAGATGAACCGAAAAAGAGGACACTTAAACAAGTGTCCAAGTCAAAAGCAAACATTGTTCACAGTTTGATCAACATAGCGCGTAATATAACGGCGAATTCAAATCGAACGTATCAACCATTGACGATATTAAGTCGTGAGTGTGATGAGTATCCGTAAATGTTTAATTGCTTCTATACACTAGTGGTTGTACTTTTCCATGAATAAAGAAAAAAAATAGTCCAGCGAAGGGTTATAGTCCAAAAGACGAAGGACAATGTTTCTCAGGAAGATATCTTCAAAGAAAGTAGAGCAGGAATAATTCTATGTCAAATCTTCAAAAGGAAATTCTTCAAAAGTTTTTAAAATTTCAGAGGAATTTCTGAATTACAATACTTAATTGCAGTAATCCAATATCTGTAAGGAGAAATAACTGATTCTTTTTGTAGATTTTCTTTAAAATATACAGTGATTGCACAATTGCACACAAGATAATGAGGTGGTGGGTGTGAAAACGGAACAGTGCTGACACATGACCATTTGACACCTAACATTTGACTTGCGCGATGGAAGGCGTGACAGCATACTTTACTTCTATTTGCTGAAGAATAAAAAAGCAATCTACTTTAGTGACTTGAGCCATCTTGTTGACTTTTTAGTTGAAGGAATATAATACATGTTCTAAATTCGATTGAGAAGAGAATGAAGATGAAGAATGAATCTTAAAATTCGCATCTATTTTCCATGTGTGTGTCTTCTAAATCTATAATCCATTAAAGTCGCTTAAATATCACAAACAGTGAAGGTCGATTAATTATTTATTTCCAAAATTGTTAAAACCTCCCATCCGTACAAGCGGAAGAGACAGGATAGAAGCAAACGTGAAAAACCTCCACCTTCTCCCAAACCAGTACACAAAGTGCCATATTTGGTTAACACCGGAACGCTGGGTGCCAAATTTTACCCCGAAGGCACACCACGAACCGGGGCCGATCAAGATCCATGGCGTGGTGTGGGATGGATGCAAAAAAAACCCTCCCAGTTGATGGCAAAACGAAGGAAAATCTGCAATCAAACGTCAGCGAGCAAACACTCATTTTCGGGAAGGGGGAAACAGGGAAAAATGGAATATCCCGTTCGAAGCGATAATATTATTGACACACACACACACACTCCCTCCCTTTCGTTGTGCCGTTAGAAATAAATAGATTTCAGAAAAAAAAAACAATAATACACTCATATTTCCAACACATGCATATAGTGCCGCACAGAACGAGCACATGTTTATCGACCTTAGTTAGTGATGAGTTGATTTTTAACTTCAACCAGCATTGCCTACCCTCCCCTTGTGCACCCCTTCCGCCGCTGCCTATACCCCTCTCCCGCACTCCATGGTCGGATGACGATGGTCCAATCTATTTTAATTATTTCACCAAATTAATGAACGAACTGGCCGGGCTGGACCAGAGTTGAAGTGAACGAACGACTCGAGAGCTATGTCCAGCGGCAGCATTATTAAGTCTCCGGTGCGTCTCGCCGTTTCCCCCCTTATGCCTTCACCCCCTTTCACGTGTGTGTGTGTGTGA
>AXCM01002863.1:0-27182 GCA_000473375.1 Anopheles culicifacies
GTCCGATCATACCAGGCGGGTTGCTTATCTTTTTCCCATCCTATCCACTGCTGCACAAATGCACCGAAGAGTGGCAGGCAAGCGGTATCTGGGCGCAAATCAATCGTATCAAGCCGATCTTCACTGAACCGCGTGGCAAAGACTCGTTTTTATCGACGATGACGGAGTACTATGCGAAGGTGCGCGACCCTGCATGTCGGGGAGCCATATTTATGGCCGTGTGTCGTGGCAAGGTATCGGAGGGTCTGGATTTTGCCGACGCAAATGGCCGAGCCGTCATGATCACCGGGTTGCCATTTCCGCCGATGATGGATGCACGGGTGGTACTGAAAAAGCAGTATCTGGATACGAACCGGACGCGTGAGAATGAACTCATCACCGGAAACGAATGGTACTCGCTGGAAGCGTCTCGTGCAGTAAACCAGGCAATCGGGCGTGTTATACGCCACAAGGATGATTACGGTGCGATACTGCTGTGTGATTCGCGGTTTCAAAACCAACGACAACAGTCGCAATTATCCGCCTGGATACATAGCCACCTGCGAGATGATCGCAATGCGCCCAATTTCGGTACGGCCGTTGGTGAAATGGCGCGCTTCTTTCGCATGATGGCAAAGTTTGACGTACCGGCTAAGGTGCGGGAATTGGGCGCGGTTAAGGTTGAAGGTGATGAAAACTTGAAGCATAGTGCCGGACAGGGTTCTAGCAGCAGCAGCAGTAGCAGTAGTCAAAATACGCAAAACGGTTGTGCTTCGGAGAAGAGCAGTAAAGGGCTAGTAACAATATACAAGCGTGAACGAAAGGATGACGATGAGCCGCATCGTTCAACCGCTGCATTATCTGACATGGAACTAGTAGCACGAAAGAAGCGCAAAATTGTGCTCGTACCACAGATGTTTGTTAAACACGAACCTTCCGTTACGCAGAGCGTGCCCGGCCCCGTGAAGCATGAACCGGAGCTGGAGGTCAACGAACAAGGATCAGTCCCACAAACACAAGAACCACGGACGGCACCGGAAAACCGTGTCGATTTTCTGCGCGAGGTAAAATGTTCACTCGATGCAGGAAGCTACAAACTGTTCCTACAGGCGCTGGCTGTATACAATCGGGACAGTAATTTTGTGGTTTTTATGGACCAAATGGTTTCCTGCTTAGGCGCACCACATTTGCTATATTTGTTGCGGGGTAAGTACTAGTTGGAACTGCCGAATCTCTTTCTACCCGGAGCGCAATTTAACTGCATGTGTGTTTGTTTTTTCGTTATTATAATTTTCTAGCGATGCGAAGATTTGTCAAACCAGAACATAAGTCACAGTTCGATACACAGATGGAACAAATAATGCTTTGACCAGTGCGAGACGCCGAGGACGTTTTCAGAGCCGGTATTGCAATTTTTCACACCATCGCTTGATATTGTAAAGGCACAAAAAAAGATGTAAGTAATAAGTTAATTTGAGCAATGGAGACGTGGATATGAAAACGGTCAAAGAAATTGCTTTTGCTGAGAAAAATTCAATAATGCAATCGCGGGAGATTAAATGCTAGTTTGATATACATTCCTTTGTAAATGGATGCTTAATACGTATAGCCGAATACGTCAGTAGAAATGGCGTAGTTCATGTTATGTTAACATGTATTTATCGAAAAATTTGCTATGCCTTTTTTTTTGTTTCGGAATAGTAACTATTACGTGAACATTGCATTGTCCCAGAGGTAGTATTTGTAATTTAATAAGATCATCGGTTAAGTAGGTATCACATGTTTTCAAGAAAATCCCCATTACGAATGCTGCGAGAATAAATTTCCTCTAGATTAAATTTCTGTTGTAAGCAATACGGCTTGGCCGTTCTTCATAAATAATAAAAAAAAACTTATGGGGACCTGAAAAGAAAAATGTTTTCAGTTCGTATGTTTGATATGAGCACGCTAAGGATCTTTGAGACAACCTCGTGGGGTTATGTTGCATTATTGAACGTAAAATACTGTTGGATATTGTTGTACCTTCCAGCAGGAAAAGGCTGTTGGAAATGTTTGCATATTCCAGATCACAATTGTTAGTACCTTTCGCTCCTCACATCCATATCCGTTCCAGAGTTACTTAAAAACCCAATTGTATACAATCACCATCACCGTAGTAAATCAACCAGTTCGGAAGGACAATGAAACATTAGCAATTAAGAATTAAACGCATCGTTTTATTTAAATCATAATAGATACGATCACAACATGTTTCATTCGCACTCAGATACATTACAATCACACATCCGCCCACAAGTCCAATCGTCAAATAATAGTTAGTAATACTTACAAGGAAACGGGTGTTAACGAACCGACAGTGCGGACTAGTACACTGCAATAAACATTATTGTATTGAAATCCAAAGGGAGTGGGCGAAAAGGGTATACAACTAAAGCCGAAACAAAAACTGTCTTATCATACAGTTATAGTCGTTCTATTGAACTTCTCATTATTGAGGCACGGGGAATGGGGACGATATTACGAGAGGAAGATATAGTATACATAAATACGAAATAGTTAACATTCCTGCATAGACTTCAAATAATAATTGCCGTACACCTCGAAATTATGTGAAACTATTCTTTTAAACTGTGCCGCAACCTCAACGATCTCTGCACGGTAATCGCGGAAGCTTACGGGAAACGGTATGGTCTCTTCCTTTTCGGCCATTACCAGTGCCTTCATGTACAGCATTAGCTTGCGCCAGATGATACCGTACACCGACATGTTGCTGTCGATGCACAGTATTTGCGTCTTCAGTGCCAGCTTCGTACCATCGGTAACGGATCCTTCCCCGGAGTCGGCCGACTGGTCCGAGATGCTAACAAGCACCTGCACCCAAAGGTTTGGCAGCAAATCCTTCAATGTAATCTTTCCCGGATAATCCTTGCTCAGAATGTCCAGCTTGACCGCCAAATCCGCACGTGCCGGATGATTGGCTAGGCTCGGCACGGCGGCACATGTCAGCTGCATAATGGTGGCACACGCGCTCATACGTAAGGCATTCGCCTTCAGCAGCATCATACGCTCGTGGTCCAGCTTAAGTAGCTCCGGAAATGGGTAATTGATGTCCGGCTGGATAAATTCTTGGTACGCATCGATGTAGTAGTCCGGCATCTGCACATCATTCAGTCGAATCGTGCGCACCTCCTGTCGGACGGATGAGCCGCCCGCCGCATCCTCACCTTCGGCAGTGGATTTGTCCGCGCTCGGTTGTTTGTGGCGCTTCAACCACTCCATTGTGGCCGGGAAGCTGTTGCCACAGAGTGCCTGCAATTCGGCAAACTTTTTACGCTCGTACTCCACCGAATAACGCACAAACTGGGCCCGGGTAGTGGCAAGCACGAAGTTAGCCATGTCAAGCTTCATTTTATCCAAAACTTCCATTATACCGCGAAGTTGAGTGATCGGTTCGGTTTCACGCTTCAGCGCTGCAATCTCAGCGTCCCGCGCAGGACAGCAAGCCATACCCATGATTTTGATTATGAACTGTGCGTTGTGCTCTAGCACGGCACTGCCGTGTTCATCCGCCAACTGGCGAATAGCGTTTTCATCCAACACCAACAGGATGGCGTTCAGCGCACGGTCATTGTTACCGCGCAGCAGCGATTTAAACGTTTCCTTTATATCTAGCAGCAGCTGGATCACCATTGTGTAGCACGGTGGGTTCTGCGATAGCTCGTCGCGCAGCATATTCCAGTAAACATCTTTCATCGTTTTCTGAACCGTGTACATAGGCATTTCCGGCTGTGTAGGCTTTAGCTGAAATTTTTCATTAATTGCAATCTCATGTACCAGCGCCATATCTTCTAGCGAACGTTCCAAATCGGACAGTTGAACAAACTTTTCCGGCTCATCTTCCGTGGCTGGCATTACGAAACCAATGGCTTTCGCATTGTCGTTATTGAGGCTGGCGTTTTCCATCAGTTTGGCGAGCAGATCCATAATTTGCTTTTTGTTGTCTTGTTCGTTAGGAAGATCTTCCTTCTTCATACGGGCGTCGCGACTACAGACATTTCAAATTCATACATTAGTATTGTGAGTAATCTTCAACAAACGATTCAACTTACCCTGTATTGTCAGGCATTTTTGTAGCAGACAAAATAGTCTTCCTCTGAATGTTTGAAGATTCTTTATCCTAAAGAGAAAATGAAAGAGAGGGAGAAAAAATTTCAAAATTGGTTTTACAACGAGCAAAACAGAATCCAACGGTTTCATGTAAGATTTGAATTTGCGAGTTATCGCAGTATCAATGCCTAATTAATATGTAAGTAAACTAACGCACGCAACATGCAAGCATGTTGAAATAACTAAAACTGCATTTATTTTGCCATTACATAATGTACAGGCGCTCCCGATTCGTGGTTCGTCCACCAAACTTCACTTGTGCCGCAACCATCCGTTACAGCAAGCGCCTGCCACGATCGCTTCGCTTTTCGGTAGGGGTGTTGCAATTATGAGCCGTTCGAGATTACAACATCGAAAGTGATTTATTTTTAAACGTTACATTGTCGAACGCTCTTTCGAGTGGAAAAATATTTTTCCGCCAATTTTCTGGGCGAGGAAAAAATGCAAATATACTCCGTTAATATATGTTTGGGAAAAAGTTGTCTATAACTTTGTTTAGGAAAGTTAAGCTACCAGAGTTTCCCACTCATACGCTTAGTCTGTTCGCGTTTCCATGGAATCGAGTCGAGACAATGGGGGAACAACTTCCATAGCTACCCGTACTTGACTTACTTCCTTAAAAGGAATATAGGAAGTAGAATTGCATTTTCTGTTGCGTTTGGCCAGTCGTTTAAATGAACACGATCAAACAAAGGTGCTAATTTATTGAAAGCGATCTGAGACGACGAAAGCGAAGTTTGAATGATGGTTTTATGTCTACTTTCAAATTTTTACGTGCTTGTCCAGCACCAACAAGGTGAATTTGAAATAATGCGTATTTAGCTGCGCAACACAAAAACAACACGAGAGGTGAACTAATTTCACAAAGGGTGACTGCGCTGAGCAGAAAACATGAACTTCACATTAGCACGGATGGAGGGATGTTATGTTTAGTTTTCGTTAGTAAACTTAAATGACTGTACCCTTCTCTCAGGTGACATTTTCACTTCTAGCACAGTATCGCTTATTGTAACAAACAAAGACTCGTCTGCAGGTTGCTTTCTTACCAGCTGAACACTAGATGTTGTTTTCACACACACATACACACGCACAATGAATGGTATTAGCTCTTGCGAGCGATTGTTTGGAACTAACACCATGAATGGTTCCATTGCTCATTTATATAGGACACACCGTATATCGCCTTCTCTCTTCCACCATTAAACTGACAGCTGACGTATGACATTAATACCCAAGGTGATTTGATTTCAAATTTTCCATGAGATATATATACATGTAAATCTATATATATATATATATATCTATGTAAATGTAGTTTTGTTTTTATGATTTCTCATCAGGCAGAAGTTTTAATAATCGCTGCTCAGAATAAAAACCTGAAACGCTACGAGCATAAACAAAAGATACGAAGAAAAAAAGTACATAGTCCGCACCTGCACAGCGGTTTGAATTCAGTTGCACATAGGTCCACGATTCAAAAGGTGCACGCATTTGTGCAATCTTGTTTTGCTTTTTTTTTCAACGCATTGACACATTCGAGCAGTATTAAGCAACCTTTATCGAGCAGTTATCGGGCAATCGGAGGACAAGGCAAACCATTTTCCAGTGATATTTGCCATTTCACTCTAAGATTGCTATGATTAACCATTGGAAGATCACATATAACTATAAGGAACAAACATCAAACAAAAATTAAAAAGGAAAATGTGTGAATCACTGGCTGCTTGAGAACTTTTATATCCATTCGATATATCGTTCGCAATCGAGCAGTGTGTAGTGCATACACCCGAAACCGACGCAAGCAGTTGACCGGGCAACATTTTGACACGTACTGAGAAACGCGTAACTTTGGCGTGTGACTACTGGTGGTAATAGCGATGAGTCGCGAACATCGCACACAATAATATGGCTAAGGAAAAAATGGTAAGTTCCTAACAGGCAACGATACTGTGCTCTCGATAGCTGCACGCCTTTACTAGCAATGTTTAAGTTAACACCGCAAAGGGTTCGCAAGTTTTCATTGTGCTAAAAGTTCGATCCAATCCTCCAGAACAGTGTCACGAGAGGAGGCAATATTTGTTCTCGCCTTTAAATCAGTCCGTGCACGCATACAACTGTGCATGTA
This sequence comes from Anopheles culicifacies, assembly GCA_000473375.1. Taxonomy (NCBI): domain Eukaryota; kingdom Metazoa; phylum Arthropoda; class Insecta; order Diptera; family Culicidae; genus Anopheles; species Anopheles culicifacies. The sequence continues at coordinate 6,272 of AXCM01002863.1, forward strand.
CAGATGTTGCGCTTTACGCATACCCACACACATGCATACACATAAAAACGTAGCACATGTACGGTGATCCATTCAGGAATAAGCTTGATTTGTACAAAACGTAGCGGATTTGCGCACTCCACGAATATGCAGTTTCACCCAATAAGGGGCATAATAGCATACGCGTAAAACTTTTTCCATCTGGTTGGCGGTTGCAATTATTGACAAATCCCACTAGTGTTTGTGTATGTGCATAGCGCATGGGAAGGTCCGGTGGTGGTTGCCGTGAAACGATCGTCAGTGTTTATTGTACAGAACAGAAGAGTGATATTGCATAGGGCGTTTATACTATATTGGTATCTTCGAACAATGCGTCAACAAGTTGTGATGTGATATGGTGATTTGTAAATGGCTTATATGTAGAGTTGTGCTATTTTTTTTTTAACAACGTCAGTCGAAGCCGAAGGATATGCAGTCATGTTTGAATAGGATGTTGACTTCCACTTCCAAAGTTATGATGCATTTGGTCGGTAGCAACACACTCAAGGAACAGTATCAAAAACTGACCAAAGTAAATTTTATTTTAACACATCCTAAAAAAATATCAATGACTAATGTTCGGTTCGTACTGCTCAGGGTAGTGCTAATGGATAGTATATTTCTTAGAAGAAAGTGCACTGTAAAGACAATCATGTTACTTAACTTTCTCCCTCTTTTCATCTAGATCTGCGCTGCTGACTAATATTCGAAAGAAACCACAATCAACATATTCAATACGCCGCTCAACGAACGCTGTTAGAAAGGTGTATTTATTCTGCATGCAGCTCAAAACAACGAGCGTATACTGCCGAGCACCGAGAAAAAAGAAAAATAAAGGGAACTTACAAACGGTGTGTATTTTGGAATACAGCAAATCCCCGTAGTACGCTAATGTTTGGGACCGAACTCTCGCGTGTATCTCGAATTTTCGCGTATATCGAATATCCTTAACTGTATCGTTTATAATGCACATTTAAGAGTTTAAAAATAAACTTGTACAAGTTATTTCAATTGAAATGCATTTCATTTTAAGCTGAGCCTTTAACAACGCATATTGAACATTCAATTCAACTAAAATAATGCAAAATTAACAAGCCAAAATTGAAACAACAGCGAAAAACTCTATGAACTGTCAATTATTTCCAATCGCGTATTGCGAAATCGCGTAAATCGAGTGTGGCGTACTGCGGGGATCTGCTGTAGTGGCCGCTGGTGCCACGGAGCGGTCTAGAAAAATGTACAATTTAAAATTATATTATCATTCTTCTCTCTTTTTCAACGTATCACACACCGCAACGCAAAACTACAGCTAGAGAGAGCTAGTTCCGTACAACTATTGGTGGTGGTCGGTTCTGAATGAAGAGGCATGTCGTCCAGCTTAACCGTTGATGAATCGTTTGTTGAGTACTACTGCTGGGCTGTTAGTAGCATAAGCTAAACATGACGATTATTGTGTTTCTTGTCGACACATCTGCCTCCATGTGCCAGCGTGCACTGGTGAACGGTGTGCAAAAGACGTATCTAGACATCGCGAAAGGTGCGGTCGAAACGTTCCTCAAGTTTCGCCAACGTTCGCAGGATTGTATGGGCGATCGCTATATGCTACTAACGTTCGAAGATCCACCGAACAACGTGAAGGCAGGCTGGAAGGAAAATCATGCCACATTCATGAACGAGTTGAAAAACTTGCAAAGCAACGGGTTAACGTCGATGGGCGAAGCCCTGAAGAATGCGTTTGATCTGCTGAACCTGAATCGCATGCAATCCGGCATCGACACGTACGGGCAGGGCCGGTGTCCTTTCTATCTGGAACCGTCTGTTATTATCGTTCTAACGGACGGTGGGAAGTACGCGTTTCGTAACGGCGTTCATCAAGAGATTATACTACCACTGCACGCCCAGATGCCGGGCACGAAGCTAACGAAGGAACCGTTCCGTTGGGATCAAAGGCTGTTCTCGCTGGTGCTCCGTATGCCGGGCAATCGCGTCGAGGAACGGGCGGACGGTAAGGTACCACATGACGATTCGATGATCGAGAAAATGTGCGAAGTGACGGGCGGTCGGTCGTACAAAATAAAGTCGCACTACGTACTGAATCAGTGTATCGAAAGTTTAGTGCAGAAAGTTCAACCGGGCGTGGTGATACATTTCGATCAGCTGATTTCAAACAACGGTGGTGATAGCACTAACGCAGATTTACAGTTTCAATCGACCAAGCGTATGATCTACGTACCGAAGCAGCATCCATCGCAGAAAACGTTCCCAGTGGGGTACTGGCCCATTCCGGAGCCGTACTGGCCGGATCCGAAGCTAACGAATTTGCCACCGCGCGATGCACATCCGAAGATCAAGATCATTTCGCCAAGCTGCGATGAACCGCAGGTACTGCGAAACTTTCCGATCGACAAATACGAACTGGAGGCCAGTCCACTGACGCTGCAGATACTTTCGAAGAAGGAATCGAATAAGGTGTGGCCATTGATCGTGTCGACTGGCATGCAGGGCGAGATGCCGTTTGGTTATCTGAAACCGAACAGTACGGTACCGATCGTGCATCTGTACGTTTTGCCGTACAACTACCAAATGCTGCTACCGTTGATCAACGATCTGTTTCATAAATTTAATCTTAATCCACCCAACGATTGGGTATACAAGTTTACAAACTATGTCAAAACGATACCGCAATACTACTGTCCATTTTTGCGCCGTGCACTCGCTACCACACCGAACGTCCCGTACCAGCTGGTGCAGTACATACTGCCGGAAAATCTGGACAGCTACCTATGCCCGGCCGTCGCCAATTATCTGAAGCAGATGAAGAACACCGCCAAGCTGGATCAGGAAAATCTCTGCCTGCGTGTGTTGAAACAGTTGAAGCAACCGAAACCGGCCTACCATCAACTCGAGACGGCGAAACTGAGCGGCAGCCAACAGATGAAACGTGACATCGTGACGCATCCGATGCTGAAGGATACGTTCACCAAAATGCACCTCGAGATTGCGAACTTTGACAGCTATACGATCGTCGTGCCATCCATCATACAGACGGCGGCGACGAAAAATTACCGCAATCCGTACGACATTCCGCGCCGGGACCTGATCGATGAAATAGCACGGATGAGGGAAAACTTCTTCCATCTGCCGACGAGTGGGATCAATGTGTTTACGAAAGATTCCGGTCACTGTTTGCCAATCTCGGACATGGGCAACTATCAGGAGTATTTGAAAAACAAAGAAACGCCACTGCGGGAACTTGAGCCTACAAATGTACGGCAGCACATGTTCGGCAATCCGTACAAGAAGGACAAAAATATGGTCATGGTGGACGAGGCGGATCTGAACGATATGGCCCCGATGAAGGCAAGCGGTGTGCCCGGACCGCACCCGAGCAGCCATATGAAGAAGAGCATGGAGCAGAACACGGTGACGCGCATGAGCCGGAAGCGGAAGGCAGGCCCAATACGGAAGGATTATGTGTTCAAACGTTCTGCGATGGATATGACGAGCAGCTCGTCGAGTTCACTTAGCGGTGACGATGTACATATGAGTGAGCTGCTTACAGACGATGAAAGCTGTTCCGAGTTTAGCAGCGGTAGTGACATCGAGGAGGACACCGAAGGATGTTTGGTAATGGCGCTCGATGTGCCGGAAGAACCGACTGAACCAAATGGACCTAGCACCATGCACGGTTTCCCGTTTGTAGAATATCCATTCGATGATGTGGCAGCCAGTGGTAGCGGTGGAGCATTGCCAGAAACATCACGCTCGTCGACAGTATCGGTTGCCGGCAATAGTCCGAAAAAGCAGCCGGACAAGCTAGGGAAGGTTGGTTTTGGTAGCGGATCTGGCACTTCAAATCAAAGCATAACGTGTCGGGTGCAATTGATGGGAGTTGCTAGTGAGGACGCGCCGCCAGTTGCGATTGGTGAGGCTAAAGTTATACACTGTGCCGAATCCCCTGGAATCGATGATACTCAATCCGTGGACGACGAGAGAGTACAGCAACGGTCAGATGAAACAGTAATAGCGCATTCTTCGAAAAAGCAAACGCAAGAAAAGGTGGACTCATTGCAAACGTCGGTACGTTCGGACACGAGCGTGATAGAGGGCGAAGATGCTGTACAGCAGCAGCAACAACGACAGCAACCTCTGCAGACGAAGAAAGGTACGTTACAGCAGCACGCGGAGAGGAATCTGTCGGAGCAAAGCAGTTTTGATGCGGATCGAATGGATGCAGCCAAGCAGGACAGTGTAGAGAAGGCAGAGTCAAACGTACGGCCAGAAGAACAAACCTTGGAGCACACAAATAAGGTTCGATCGGATCCAACAGATGCTGGTGTTGGCGGGAAACAGCACATCGAGCTTACTGAACAAAGGGAATGTAAAATAGAACACGCCGATCGACCGTCAGAAGATATTAAGGCACTGAGCATTGCAGTGAGTCCCGCCTTGGCGACGCAAGGGTTGACTACAAACGAGCAATTGAATGTCGCGAATGTTCGGCATAATGATGGCGTGAAGGGGGATGATTGTGTAGAAACGAATCAAGAGCTTGTTGAAGATGCAAGTTTCAAGGAAACGGAGCAAAGTACAAAAGTAAGAATACAATCGGAGAATACTGTATTACACTCGAGTACGTTAGCGGACAATGCTGGCCGCGACGAATCAATATCCCTAGATAGTGAGGGTGAGTTACTACCGAGCGGTCCGGAATCGAGTCACAAGAGTCCTGAAATTAAGCCAGCAACGGAGCCTCTAAAGTCCGAACTAGTACGAGAAGTAGTTTATAGTTTAGGTGAAGTACATATACAACAACAGTCGTCATTAGCAGAAGAACATAGTTTAGCACCTTGGAAACAGCAGCAGCAACAACAACCTGATCAGCGTTCAACGTCACGACATCCGTTAGTATCACAGTGGGGTCACGACGCCAACAATGGTATGACGGAGGCGTTGAAGTCGTCCAAGCAGCAACCGCATGATCAACGGTCGACGGCGCGCAATCCAGCAGTGTCACAATGGGGTCTCGATACCGGCGGTGATATGACGGATGTGATGAAAATATCCAACATTCTGAAAACATGTCACAACGGTAGTGACAATGATCGTGACAAGGAGCCCCATTACGATGACAGCACACTGGAACGGACCACTGCCGCCAACAGCAGTGTGGCGTCGCACGAGGGCACAAAACCATCGCGACCGGTAGCTGGAGGTACCGCATCGGAAGCGGAACCGGTCCTGGCGAACGGGCTCGTATCGGCGACTATGAATGGTGTCGACAGCACGGTACAGCCAACGCTCAACTGGGATTACAACTTTGCGCTCTACTCCTGCATCGAGGATGATCAGGAGCTGGAACAGATAGAGGAGATGAACCTGAAGACACGCTCGATCGTTTTCCGGGACATACGACGACCGGGGCGCGATTACACCCAGCTACTGAAGCATCTCGAACTCGTAAAGGGTAGCCGAATGACGCAAAAGCACTTTGTCGATATGTGCGTGCACGAAGCGCGTCGCTTCCGGCGTCATCGAATGGTGGAATGCATACAGGAATGGTGGGCCCAGCACACCGGACGGGCAATACCGGGCAGTGAGAAACGGACGCGCACGAAACAGGAACCCGGTGCTGCTGCGAAGGCATACTTCATCTACAGCAATAGCGATGGCCTAGAGGACGAGCAGGAACACGCACTGACACCGGACAATCTGTACTTTAGCAACGATGCCGGTGAGACCGTGTACAGCAGTGAGACGTTTCGCAGCACGACCCCACCAGGTGCAGCGTATCTAAACAACAGCATCGGCAGCGCATACGGGACCACCGACTTTAGTCACAATAATCATCACTTTGCCGAGGTGGTGCACGCATCGTACCCAAACTCGTAGAACTACTGCTTAAGGGCGTTAACCCTATTTTTTTTTGCATGTACTTTTTTAAATTTTACAGTTAATTTTGCAGAAATGTGTAATAGTTTTATTTTTACAATATATCTTATTTTTTTAACGTGTTCTGTAGGCGCTGAGTTCTTTTTTTTATTTGATTTTCATATCTCCCCTCCCTTTCGTTTGTTTTGTGCTTAAACAAGTCCAGTCATGCCTTTCAAACATGGAGCTCACCCTGTGCCGGCCGATAGACCCATGGATTCGTTCCGGCCGATAGACGTATGTTTTTTTTTTGTATTATGGAAACCGGTCGTAAAGCAATATAGTGTGTAAATTATCCTTTTGGTATGTACCCTCCGAATTATGTGCGTCCTCTTATTTAGTGTAGTGTTATTTTAATGGTTTCCTTACCATTCTGCTCATTGTTAAGCTGTATCAAGGTCCGTAGGAATACGTAAGTAAAAAAATAAAAGTAGAAAATAACCTCTCTTACAATATGCACCCAATTCGATATTATTAGTCTTTAGTTTGATTGGGAGGCTTTTATTCAGATTGTTGAAAAAAAAGAAAAATGTATAGAAAAACATGAGAAATTAATAAGCAGATTCTCTATTGCTTCCCACCTCTGTGGAGGGAATCTTATACAACTTTCTTCAATAGTAGGTGTCCAATTTCATTCGTATCTTTTAGTCTCAATAGCTGGAAGACTTGTGTTTTTTTTATTAGAATTAGACCCAATTTTTCGAATCTTCTTTTGAAATCTTATGGACTCGGCGAAGTTTTATATCTGGACAAACACTTGGTTCAGTGGTGTTTAAAGTTAAAACAATGTATTACAGATAGATATTTGAGCAAATGGTCGTATATAATTAAAAATATTTTCGACATATGCATAAATACAGAAACTTCATCCATTTGTTAGCTAAATTGAATAAATATTTATATACGCAACATTTATCGTTAGTGTTACGGCATAACACTATTATTGTTTCATATTATTAATTGGTTTTAGACCAAAACTTAAATTAAAACGCACTCCATTTTCACCTTTATTGTGTTGCCAAATTCAAAGTATCGATGCATGTTATTTCCGGTCCGAGTTGCCAAAAAGTTTGTCAACACATTTGTCAGTGTGGCCGTATAGTAGAGTAAAGTTTTGTAGGAAGTTTTATAGTACTAGCTCCCTCTAGAATCTATGCTCCGAAAGCAGTACGAAAATTCGTAGCGCCTGCGCTTGATTCGTTATCAACCCGTGAGTGGGACACAGCATTAGCGACATTGCATGCTTGGGAGCGGGATGTAACATGGGGTAGGTATGCCTGCTTATCGGAAGAAAAAGTGATGGCGTACCAATTTTCCAGCACGAATGTGTGAAAAACAGCCATCAGTCAACAACGAAGCCTCGGACTGTGCAGTCGAGCAGGCCCGCTCCAAAAGAGTTGTTCCTAAATAGCTATAGACAGAGAGTGGGAAAGGCATAAATCGAAATAGAGAAAGAGAGAGAGAGATAGAGAACAATTCTGTTAAGGTTTTAGCTAATGTGAAAATTTTGGTTTCATACGCCTCATGTAACCTTGGGGCTGGTGTAATCGTAAAACATGTGTCCAGAGCGCAATATTAGCAGACAACCAAGATTACAGCCGTTAACATAGTTAAATAGTTTTCCTGCACACATTGCATATATCGCGAATATCCAGCAAAACCATCCCATGTGGTTAAAATATAATCAAGGTGAGCGCTGTGACAACTTGCAGTTTCTAGATTATCTGAACTAAAGCATTGCATCGTTGAATATATTGTGGTTAAGTTAGGTTACCACCACAATCACTGTGTTGAATATCGGTGCCCAAAAGCATCGCTCTCCCCAACATGTAAGTGCAATACCATCATCTAAGCTAAATTTAACGTATATGTATATCCTATGGTAACTCCATTGCGGTTAGCCAAGTTGCTAATGCTTCTGTGGTATATTTCTCTTGGGTTTGTAAGAATTAGTCACAGTGAACGTGTTATATTATTCAACGCTAGCAGCAAAATGGATCAATTAATATCAGCAGCCAAAGGTGCGAGCTTTAATAACCGATTGGTTGATGCTCTTGTTTGCGTGGGCATTGCTACCACGTGGATGACATTGTTCTATATTTTATCGATTTTTGCAATGTACCATAGCTGACCCGACGTCATTGCATGATTATTCCCGTAATCGATAATTACGCATGCAACATATACTCCATTAGCTCTAAGGATGGTAGGGTATCTCCAGGGAACATGTATGTAATGTTATATATGTTTTCGCAACTTGAGTTGCTTGATAGCTTCAACAAGTTGTAGACAGATGTGTCGGAAATGTGGAAAGATGGCTATCATTAATGCTGGTTTTCAGCAAACGGCAGAGCAATCTATATTTACAGTACTACATGAACTTTCGGGATACAGAATTCTTCGTGAGATGTTGAAATATTTCGTTGCATGATTTTCTCTTTGCGCGAGCTCGTGGAGAGAATGACCCTGGAAAATTCTGCTTCGCTTTTCCCTTTTTTTCTGCGTTGGTCGCATCCGCTATAAACGATTCTGGCAATCATCACAATGTAGAACCATCTGAGAGAAGAGCTACTCGGATGAAGGTTATGGCTGTTTTGTGCCCATAAAGGATGGTCAGACCTGTCTGCTGTTCAACGAATTGTTTGTACAACATTCTTCTTGTTGGGGGATCTCTACGAAGCTCAACATTTTCTCTTTGAGAACGTTTCGTAACTTTTCATGTGATTAACAAACTTTTGTTTTACTCAGATAGAATCGTAATGAAATAGCTTAAAACTTAATCTACACCACTTTTCACCTGGATTTATGGAGAGTCATCTTCCTTTCCCTAACAATGATTATTTTACGAATGAGTAACAAAGGGAAAGTAAGAATCTAGTTTGGAAAATGTCACATAAAGTGGACGGGATGACTATCATAACAATAATCCTATCGATTATAGAGCTTTTGCCCTTCGCGAAGACTCATAGGGCATTTTGTTATATTGTTACCTGTTTGTGGTCAGATCGGAATAGAATAACGTTTCGTAACTCTGGCTATTTTTATGATTTTTTCAGAAAAAGTAACGTCGTCTACAGTGCACACGGCATAGATGCTTCTTCACCTAAGGTTAGCGACCGTCCAGTACAACCGACGCACGGCACTGCGGATCTAGCAGGAGGCGCTTATCTTCCCGTGTATTAGCAGCACCTGTGGGCGAGATTCGCACCCGTTTCTGCGCATTTGACGTCAGCGGGAACCCGTGATCTCACGCTACGATGGCCGAACAGCAGCAACGTGACTCGCTGTGTCCGCGATTGATCGACTATCTGGCAATTGTGGGGGCCCGCACGTCACATGTGGCGCGCTCCGGGGCTGGTAATGTAGGTTCGGCATCTGGCTCTGCCAGTCAATCGTCCGTACAGGTGAGGTTCTTATTCTGCCACAAGTGTTGTCCTTGTTTTACGGGTCTAACGGGTGCGGTTGTGCTGTTTCTACCTAATGTAGCTACCTGAACTGTTGCGACGCTACCCACCAATGGATCATGATGACTTTCCACTGCCGCTGGACATGGTGTACTTTTGCCAGCCGGAAGGTTGCATTAGTGTTGGTTCACGGCGTACGGGTTCGGCCATACGGGATACAACATCCTTTGTGTTCACCCTCACCGACAAGGATTCGGGCAAGACACGGTACGGTATCTGTGTGAATTTTTATCGTCCTATCGAAAAGTCATTGCCCCGCGTAAGTGTCGGTTCGGGCACAGCAAATAACAAACAGCCACCCAACTCGTCCCTGCGTCGTGAGTCCTGGCGAAAGAGCATGGAGAAGAGTTCCGATTCTGCCTTTTCTAGGTAGGCATTTAACTGATGCTTACGCTGTACAGGGCCAGCTAACAGTATCTCTTACCCACAGTGACTATCGGAGCAGCAACATAGCACCGAGCGATTCCTCCGATCGAGATTGTCCCAGCAGACGTGACTCGGATCCACCGAATGCTAGCTCCAACTATGGCACTACCCATCAGTCACTGTTGGGAGTGGTCGGACCATCCGGGGACTCTGAATCCGGCGGTAGCCATTCGCCATCACCACGCGCTTCCCGAAAGCGTTCGAAAGTTCGCAACCACTCACTGACATCGCTGTGCATTCTTTCGCATCATCCATTTTTGACGATATTTCGCGAATGTCTGTTCATTCTGAAGCGGCTAATAGATGCGTGCAATGATTCCTGCAGCCCGAAGCGGGTCGGAGCCGCACGGCCATCGGTACGCGACAGTGTCTGGAACGTGCTAACAAACCAGGCGTCTGAGTCGACCAGCTCTGTAATACTGCACGATGTACAGGAGATCGAGACTTGGATCTTACGACTACTGTCAGCGCCTGTACCCGTGCCTGGTTCTACGCGCGTGGAGGTAGACGTACTATCGGCGGCTTTGTATCAACCGCTAGTGTTTGCCCTTCCCGATCATACGCGCTTTACGCTGGTCGACTTTCCGCTGCATCTACCGCTGGAATTGTTGGGCGTTGATACTTGTCTACGGGTATTGACGCTTATACTGCTGGAGCACAAAGTTATCATACAGTCGCGTAACTATAACGCACTCTCAATGTCCGTAATGGCATTCGTGCATCTGATCTACCCGCTAGAGTACATGTTTCCGGTCATTCCACTTCTACCAACGTGCATGGGAAGCGCTGAGCAGTTGTTGCTAGCACCCACGCCTTACATTATCGGGCTACCGGCGACATTTTTGATGTATAAGAAAAATTTTCGGTAAGAACAGGCTCGCCAGTGTAACTTTATGAGCCAGCTGTGAAACTCTCCATTCCATTCCCAGCCTGCCGGACGATATCTGGCTCGTCGATCTGGACTCGAACAAGTTAACACCGGCGTCCGGAGATATGGAGCCAATACCGATGTTACCGGAACCAGAAGGCGGTATTCTGAAGAATCATCTCAAACAGGTATGTTATAATGTTTGCGTGACGCAGCAGGCGAATAGAGTATTCTGGAGATCTAATGAATTTTATTCCATTCCAATGTATAAGGCACTCAATTCTATGACATCTGGTAACCAGGCGTCATCGATGTCAAATAGACAGCAAGTTGCTAATGGACGTGATAGTTTCAGTAGTTCAAATGCTACCACGGGTCTTGCACTGCAAGCACCGCAATCGACAGGATCGCATGGTTCGAATCATGGTGGTGTTTCGTCCACCGGTGCTGCGCCTTTGACAGGTGCTGTCGGTTCAACGGTTGCTTCCCAACAGCCTAGCCCCGTCGGACCTCCGTCCACAGTGAATCCATTGATTTTTGGTGCTGATGTCGATTCAGTTGATGTCGCGACGCGTGTTGCAATGGTGCGCTTCTTCAACTCACAAAACACACTCGCAAACTTCACTGAGCACACGCGAATTCTTCGACTATATCCGCGACCAGTTGTCGCTTTTCAAATTAACAGTTTTCTGCGTTCTCGGCCCCGTACGTCCGCGTTTTTGAATCGCTTTGCTCGCACACAAGCCGTCGAGTGGTTAGCCGAATGGTCACTGACACCTTCGAACGTAGCGTTTCTACGCGTACAGACGGGTGTATTGGATCCGGCGCAAGTGGGCGATAAACCGAAATGGTACGCACACGCGCTCAACCCCATTCGCTTTCAGGTGTGGGACGAAGGCAGTTCTTTAAGTGTAGCACTCAAGCGCATGCTTCGTCTCGAGAGTCAACCAACAGATGAGAGTGGTTCCGACTCGGATGGTGCGGACAGCACTAGTTCCTCGTATTCGTCGTTGAGTGACTTTGTGTCTGAAATTGTATCATCGGACCTTTCACCGAGTCTGCATGAGGTGTATGCCAACCAACATTATCATCATCATCACGTCGCACCGAAGAACCTGTCATCGAATCTGGACCCACATCTTATATATCGACCGCCCAGTTCGTTGCGCTTCCCGGAAGGTATGCAGCCACAGCCGAGAGAACCAAGTGGTGCAGAGCAACCGGACTCTGCCGAATCCACCTCCTCAAGCCAGTCTGACCTTAGCTCGCCCAGCTTCAATCGGGACTCGGAGTTTGAGTTTAATCCCAAGACACGAAACGAGGTGCATCTGGTTGTGAAACCAGAGCGAGAACACGGTAGTTTTGAGAACGAATCAGACTCCAACTCAACCACAACTCCGAAAACAATCGTATCAAAAGATAGTGGAGGATCGCACGAGGCTGTCACAGGAGCTAAGCGTAGCGGGAAACTGTGTAAGATACCACCTCCCATATCGCCCAATTTCGGACGGCAGCAGAGTGGAGCAAATTTGTTGGCACGTACATCTAGCTCCGGCTCGACCGGATCTGGTAGCCATCCTCCATCACTTGGGTCGGCGGGTTCGCAACGTCAAAGCTCACAGGGCTCACTGTTCGAGGTGCTAACAACACAGGCGAAGGAGCTTGTAAGGGAAACGACACGACAGAGCAGCCAGGATGGGCTCTTGGCTCAGATGGATAAGGTAGGCGGGTATACAGCATACTTCACTGTACACTTATTGGATATCCAATGTTCTCCGCGCTCTGGGAGTACTTTGATATAATTTAATGTCAACTCCCTTTCTCTAACTCTTCTTCTTTCTGTATTTCTTTCTTTGACTTTATTGTGTTGCACGCTGTCCCCCTTTATTGTCATTTATCTTCAAAATTCTACATTTATGGAATGTGTGTTAAGTTCAAAGTGCAGGCGAAGGAAATAGAAGAAGATCTCAAGATTCTAGCTCCCCTTGAGCAGGTGTGTTTGGTTTGTTTGTTTTATTCTCTTATTATGATTAAGTTGCTAGCAATACGGTCAAGTCCGTCTTTACGAATAAGCATTGCAAATTACATTGCCTTCGTTGAGGCATAGACATTTGATAAATAGTTTGCTTGATCTTTCGTTGAGCTTGTGTTCTGCATGCGTTAATGCAAAATATTTTGTGTAATGTGTACTTTATTTGCTTTCAGCTTACGTTACAGGCGAAGAAAGCAGCTGAGGAGGCTTCAAAACAGGCGCTCGAAGCGTCCAAACAGGCGGCAGGAGTCAGTAAGAATACGATCGAGGATCTAACGTACGTAGGGAAATCTACCATTGGTGATCTAACCAAATCGGCGAAAGAGGTTGCAGCGAAGAAGGGTTTACTTCAGCAGGGTACTGGACCCTACTCCGGTCCGCAGTCGTTAAATTCGCCTACCTCAAACACTGTGGCCACCACCAATCAATCGTTGTTTTCCTCGATTACCAGTGACTTTAACGGTATCGCCCAATCGACCTCCTCGATGTTTTCCGATCTTTTTGGTAGTAAGCAGAAAACCCACCAGCAACAGCAGCAACAACACCACCAACAGCAACATCAGCAGCATCAAATGCAACACCATCAACAGCAGGGCGGTGATACACAGCGTGCAACCAGCATGCTACAGCAACAGCAGATCAAAATGAAGGAAAAGTTATCGTTCGATCCATTCCCCGGTCGCAAGGGATTGGTAGAGCGGAATCCGCTTATTAAACATTCCGGGCCAAAGCAAACCAAGGAAGAGATCCAGCGGATACAGAACGCAGAACGATCGACAAGCAACTCGGAAAATCAAACCTTCCTTAAAGATCTTGTCAATCAGGTGTTGGCCGGTGAAGGTGTTGGATGGTTGAAGCTGAATCGCCTCAAAAAGCTGATGGAGGACGAATCGTACCGTATGCTAGTGCTAGGAAAGCTCAACAGGACGCTCGAACGAAAAATCGGACCTGATGATCATATAGACGACGTGGTACGTATGGCTTTCCCAGCATTGCTGCCTGAATGACTTCAGCATGTTTTGATGTTTGACTATCTTCACCCAACAACCTCCTATTAGTGCATATCGAAAGCAGTGTACAAAGGAACGCTCAAGTGTTTGGTGGCAATCATGCACGGGTTGGAACACACGATAGGGAACTTTGGTCTCGGCGGGATGGCGTCCGTATTTCAGATGATGGAAATCGCACATACACACTACTGGAGCAAGGATTTATCCGAAGGCGGTGGTTCCGAAATGTCTGCCAGTTTACTATCTAGCCAGGTACAGCTAGTGACATACCATTAAGCGTTAGCAACTATATATGTCTCGCTCTCTCCCTTTCTCTCTCTCTCTCTCTCTCTCTCTCTCTCTGATTCTGTTTTCCTGCACCAGAGTGTCAGCCCAATGGGCAGTAGGGAGAACTTGCGGTCACCGCAAAGTCCTTCGGAAATGTCCGACTGGATGTTGGGAAGTTCTCGCAAAAGCTCCAATGCCACCACGGATCATGTCGTCTTATCGCGACACCCGTCGGAGAACGAGCAGGAGAATCAATCTACATCAGAGATGTTCAAGGATATGCTTTCGCTGAAGCGCAACGTACTCTTCAACAAGTTGACATCGTTTGATTCCGAGGTAGGTAGAATATTTGGAACAATATTTTCTTTTGTTCACTACTCTCGACAATCGTGTTTGAATCTCTTTGTTATGAACTAAAAAATTGTATTATTTAGAAATCGGTTAAAAAACTGAACCATTTCTGAAGTTACATTCGGCTAGAGAGAAAATTGCTGTACAAATAGTTTGCAATTTCTGGGCAAATGATATTCAGAAAAAGGTTCCAATTTATGTTGTTTTTTTTTTTAATTTCAAAGATTTGTAGCAAGATCTGAAGCTGATATCCATTTCTATTAAAAAGTTCGGAAGGTTTCACGTTAAATAGTGCTAATGCGTCAATGCGTTCCTATAAGTGCGTAGCAAAATTTGGTTTCCCCCCGAACTATTGGCTGTTCTTTTATTTTATGTTTTTGTATAAACTGATTTGAAAATCGAATGCCCTGAAAGTACGTTTGTGTGTGTGTTTCTATAGTTAATTTTATGTTTCAGTTCGCTCTATGTAACGTGTTTTGTTTTTAGACCACAATAAAAAAAAAAACCCAAATACTTCAAATGGTCCGATTTGATCCCTGTTGCCCCGTCCTCAAGGTTGCTCTTTTTTCCGTACGGCAGCATATTTAGTTCTCTACATCTATATGTGTACGCTTGAAATCTATGTCTCCCTCACCTCTACAACACAGGGTAGCATTGCGATGCAAGATTCATCTGGGACATTATCTGTCGCTAGTGACGTTTTGCCGCAACAGCAATCCGGTGACTTTTTGGCCACCTCCATTTCTTGCCGCTCGACGGTGTCGGATACCGAGTATGAGAAGGTAAGTGCCAAATGGCCGTGTTCCATGGTGAGGACGAGCGAATCTTCACACGTTTTCATTTGCTAATTTATGTTCACGTTTACCTCTTTTGCGTGTGCGTGTGTGTAATTTTTGTGCGCGTGTGTGTGTGCGTGTCTTGTGGAACTGCATGTCAATTACAATGCAACGACTTACTTCGTAAATGAATCATTTTTCCATTTATCAGAAAATACGAAAGAAGGTTCAATGGACATTATACGCATCTTCCTTGATGGGTATTTCGTTCACTTTACTTACAGTTTCCGAAAAGCTCCACACTGAAGGATGCGAAAAAAATGGCCGGTGGGATATTCTCCGGCAAGTCATCGTTGAGTGCCGGGTTTCGGTACACCGGTGGTAGCTTAATACCCTCGTCCGGTTCGCCATCACCGGACGCTCCCCGGGTGTATCTGTTCGAGGGGTTGCTGGGAAAGGATCGTTCCAGCATATGGGACCAGATGCAGTTCTGGGAGGATGCGTTCCTGGATGCGGTGAGTCAGGAGCGGGACATGATCGGGATGGATCAGGGCCCGGGAGAGATGATGGAGCGTTACAAGGCACTGTCGGAGTCGGAGCGCAAGCGTCTCGAACACGATGAGGATCGCCTCCTGTCAACAATGCTATACAATCTCACTGCAATTCTGGTAATGCTCAATGTGCACAAGCTGGAGATAAAGAAGAAGGTTCGTCGTTTGCTCGGCAAAAGCCACATAGGCTTTATCTACTCGCAAGAAGTTAACCTACTGCTCGATCAGATCAATAATCTGGTAGGTGGAGAGTGTCAGAGTCATGTCTCGTTTTGTATGTGATTGACGTTGTGCGTCTTCTTGTCCCGTTTTGCCAGCACGGTAACGATATTGATCTGAAGCCGCTCGGGTCCCGGTTGCTACATCGACAAAGCTTCACCGTACATCAGGGTATCGATGCAAGCGGATCGCTTCGATTTATTGAGGTGCGTGATGATGGACTGGTATTACGTTCGGTTAACGGTAGCATTACCGAACGCTGGTGGTTTGAGCGGCTCGTTAACATGACCTACTCGCCAAAGACGAAGGTACTTTGCCTGTGGCAGCGCAATGGTGGACAAACACAACTACACAAGTACTACACACGCAAGGTAAGTGTGCCTCCTACGGCTGCTCTCGACTGGATGATCTCGTTTAACCTCGACCTATTCCACATACCCGGTGCGCGCAGTGCAAGGAGTTGTACAATTGCATCAAGGAGTCGATGGAACGCAGCGGCTGTGCTGGACAGGCACCGGAGTTGGGAGGTGAGTTCCCGGTACAGGACATGACCACTGGCGAGGGAGGTTTGCTGCAGGTGTGCCTTGAGGGCGTCGGACTGTTGTTTGCCAACAGCAAGGTAAGCTCGTTTGTTGCTCGCTTAGTTCGTCTGTTAGCCACACCCGAATTGTATGTTCTTTCTTAGCTTGTACCGTTTCGTTTGAACTCGTTTCCGTTCATCATTCTCTATTTTATAAATGTATACCTCTTACATGCATCATATTCGCAACTCGTACCAACCCTAAACGATATAGAGATCATCAAATCGGTCGTTTCGTCCAATTGAGTCTTTGTGTTTAATCGCTGCAAAATTCCGACCCGATAGCCGACAGCTAGTGTCACGTTTGCTATCATATCAAAAGAAACAGTATGATTAGTACCGTCCATTCTAACACATCCCGATCATCCCGCGAACCTTACCAAAGCGTGTGCAACATCTATATTGCGTCGTCGAATACTGAAACAAACAGCTGTTTTTGTGTTAGATTAGTATCATTTGTCATCTATCAGGGATAGAGTTTTGAGAAGTTGCCAGTCAGATCTTGTTGCAAGTAAAGCAAATAGATGTAGGCCTATTTCATGTGGTCATCTCGTTTCGATGGGATCGTTCGTTGGAAATTGTAATTCATAACTTAAAGGTGACATCCCAGACATGCTACTCACTGGGAAACGTTAAAACCGGAGCTAGGAAAAGCGAAAAAGCGTGTAGTAAATTAAGGTTTCTAATATGCAAAACAAATTGTTCACTATTACATTTTCTTTCTTTGTTTTTGGTTGTTGGGTTTTCCGTTTTCGTTTACTGGTTGAGTTTGGATTGAGTTTGCTTGCGCACTGACACGGTTTTTGGTTGTTTTTGTTTACTAATTTACTGTCGGGTTTTCGTTGTCTATTTGGTTATGAGTTTTCGTATCAACGCCGAGGTACGGCTCATTAATGATTGAAGTTGCCAGAGCTAAAGTATCAAGGACCGTCTCTAAACTCTAGGGCGCATTGAAACGTCTTGCACGCCTGCTTTACGTCACGGTGCGAAGCAAATGAAGAACTACGTTTACGAACTACTCCAAACATTCACCCATGCTCGTGTGTACCTATTGCATATAATTTTTGAAAAAAAAAAAACAACAACAACAGTTGATCGTATACCTACTCTCCCATAACTTAACGATATGATAAGCACAAACTTGCGTGTAGATGTCAACGTTACGTATCTATGTTTTACCGATCCTAATTTGTTACGGTTTCCGTTCCATATCTTTAGCATATTGGTATTCCAACTCTTATTACGCATGTTTTACGTTCTTTACCATTAACTAGTTCACTTTACCACCATTCCCTCCATGTAACTATACTACAAAACCAAAGTTCATATAAAAGCATTAAATACACAATGTGTGAAGACGAATAAACAGTCCGATGTCATGCTATAGCTTTAGTCACTCGCTACGTCCAACATGTGTGTGTGTGTGTGTTTGTCCAACCGTTCCAGTGGACAGTAATGCAAAGCTATACACAGATCCTTCATGTGCTGTACTTCTCCTTAGTATCTGTCAAACATATACCTGGGACGACGGCCTCCGAAAGTACTAGGCAGTCATCTATGGTAATTTTAAGCATTATCCTGTACACCTTTCCGCATTAGTGTGTGCAAATATACATATCTAAAATTCAAGTAGTTCCGTTATCTGCCCCTAGCTCCGATGTTGAAAATGGTGGGATGGTTTTTGTGTTGTATTCACCCATCCACTTAAATTTCCTCTTTCTAATGGCGAGAAGAGTGCGTCCCGTGTCTCTCTCTCTCTCTAAGCGAAGTAAAGACTACACAAAGCACAGGATTGGAAAAAAGGAAGAGAGCTGATCATATTGTTTTGCTTACATTTACTATATATATATAATTATTATATACATATGCGCATCACAGTCTCTTTACTCGCCGCTTACTTGCATTTGTTTTTGACAGCTAGTGCATTTTGGGCTACTCTTACTAAGCACGCACATCAACCAATGATAATTGTGATTCTTTTTTCCACTGTTTACGTATGTTTGATCTCGTTTGTCTTTCGCTCATCCTTCAAGATGCTGATGTATTACTGGGAATCCTTTTGCTAGACGTCTTTGTTTATTTTGTTTTGTTTTTCTTTTTTTTGTTGTCGTCGCGCGCGTGTTTGTGTACTTATGGTTTAAGCTCTTTTATTATATTTTACCTATAACCAAATGGAGTGCTATAAACGAGAGCAGCACGATAAAACATAACAGTGGGTTTGTTTTTACATTTTTTTTTTTATTTCATAAGCCTGGTATATTGCAACGTGCTGTTGTCTAAGATTTAGCAACTTATTTTAGTTTATGCATAAAACGAACCAAACGCCTTGCTCTTCTTCTTTTTATTATGGCATTATAACCATGACAGGTTTTTTGCTAGTCCATTTCTGGCTTCCATGACTTGAGTGTCTCGCAACAATATCCGGATGGGATTTTGGACTGGTTCTTTCGTGCGCCACTGTTACCATATTTACCACTGGACCTCCCCCCTATAGTGTCATCTAATAGCGCTATAATGTTAAAGCTATTCTTAACCGTGTTTCACAACAACACGCATGACCGATATTTTTCAAAACGTTTATTCTTTCATTGCATCGCATCTATCAGTGAAATTGTCATCTTTTGTTTTTTGTATCTCTTGTTGTGGTTTTTTTTTGAGTTTTAACAAAGGTTTTGAAGAACGATTTGGTTTTCTTATTGATTTCTCATGAATTTGCATTTCTCTTTGTATTTTTTTATATTCTTCTATTTGTTTATCATGAAGCCTACCCGCGCCACTAAAACACTTTAATGACACTTGGAGTTCGATTAAATGATGTTTGTATGTTTACGTTCTTCTGACGCGCGAAATAATCGCTACCTTTTAGCACCTTTGATCTACGAGCATACGTTGAGTTATTTTGTTATACTTTTTTTTCTTCTTCTTTAGATATCTAAATCACACGTTTTCCCTTTTCCGTATAATAGAGCAATTTGTCTACGCAAAATGAGGAATACAAATGCAAAAGACTTTTGAGATGGTCCTTGAGTGTACGCGGATTCGTTTTCCATTCTCTAATCTACTGTGTTACCTTCGTTTCGTTTCCTATGTTTTTTGGTTCAAATTGTTCTTTTTTTTGTGTTGTTTTATTTTGTTTGGTTGTTGTTTAACGTTTTGTCTTTAACGCTGTCCAAACATGTTTCAAAGAGCATCTTCGGTTGAACAACTGCATTTCACGAATATCATTTCTGTCCCGTTCCTGCTCTATTGGAAGAACAATTAAGCTTGACCACCGCAGACAGGAATCAGTACAAAAAGGACCAGTAGCTAGAAAGTAGTAGAATACAGTAAGCTGTTACGTACCGTTTTTCTCCCCACAGTAAAGGATTATCGTTTATCATTCATCAAAGATTACATTACCTTTTCATACTTCCTTCATTAACAATCAATGGAATAATTTAAATGATAAATTAACGAAAAAAAGAAATTCTGGAACAATTATTATCGAACTTCACTAATCATGATTTTCTTACCTTTCTCTTTTATTCCTCCTTTTTTTCTGTCGAATCATCTAATGACGATTTCGATACTATAAAATGAACGTACAATGTTGCACAATTGAAACGAAACCTTGATCGTCATCGTACCAATAAAATAAACTGTCAAACGTACGAAAAAAAAAACATAAAACACGTTGAAAACCCAAAAATCTGGATCATTTTCAAACATTTACAATACTCATTTGCCGGAAAGGATTTTGAGGTACAGTTACATTTTTTTCTACTTTACTATTATGTAATAAGTGAGACATTTGCTACAAAAAAAAACAAACCCTCGCTACACTATTCACTCACAATGTACACGCAAAGAAAATATAAAAAAAAGGAAAATATCAAAAAATACTCTCCAACCCCCCTCTGCCCTTCTTTCCCTTAACATCAACAATGTAGGCAATTATCTGATTGTTGCTGTTTATATGTACGATGTATATTCTTTCTTTTGTTACTGCTTCATTATCGATCAGTTTGATAACCTCTACATGTCCTTCCAACTTATTTTCCCACTCTCTAACGTCACGAGACTAGCTCAAACTTTGTTTATCAAACAAACTCGTTTTAATAATTCCGTAAACCCACACGACACATCTGCCACAGTATATTTTGCTGGATGATACACAATCGCCACATCGAGTTCCACTCCACCAATACTAGCGTGCTACTAACTTTAGCATTACAGTAAGCATTTACTGTGCTGCATCCGATCCCCCTATCAGGTCCTTTCTCTCTCTCTCTCTCTCTCACTATCTCTCTATCTGGAATTGATTAGTGCATTTGTCTAACTGTGTTCGGTTTGATTTTTTTGTTTACTTTGACCAACATTTCACACCATTTGCCCGAAAGCGTAACCTACATTTTTCCCGTAACATGCTTCAACATTTT